>QGSO01000319.1:1775250-1918274 GCA_011037825.1 Carya cathayensis
TTCGGGTCCTGTAACAAGATCTACCATTCGGGGGGAATGGTAGTTGGGACTACCACAGTGAGATTTGATTACAAATCTCAGTAAGTTAACATAAAACTCACACACAGGTTAAAGATGCATGCATGGCAGTAAAAGCATAAATGCATAAGTATAGTCGTACATAAGCATAGCATAACTTGACATATAGCATGACTAACCAGAACTTAAACGTGAACTGAACTTGACTTAACATGGCATGAACTTAAGCTTAAAACATAACATGAACAAACAACATAACATGAACGTGAAACATAACATGGACTTGAAATATAGCATGAACGTAAACATGCATAACATAAATAAGAACTTGAAAATAACATAAACTTGAACATAACATGACATGAACATAACATATACGTGAGCATAACATAACATGGACTTGATCTAAAACTTGACTTATCATGTATTTGATCTGAAACTGGACTTAACATAAACTTGGAATATTATTCAATTGTCTTGATTAATAACGTGCATTAATACGTACTCCACAGTTGTTGTGGCCCCACGTATTCAAATAACATAAAACATAATACGTACTCCACAGTTGTTGTGGCCCCACGTATTCTACGTGTCACAATTGCTGTGTCTCACGTAGTGTATGCTCCACAGTTGTTGTGGCCCCATACTTCATGTAACATAAAATATAATACGTACTCCACAGTTGTTGTGGCCCCACGCATTATAAGTAACATAAATATAATACGTACTCCACAGTTGTTGTGGCCCCACGCATTATAAGTAACATAAATATAATACGTACTCCACAGTTGTTGTGGCCCCACGCATTATAAGTAACATAAGATATAATACGTACTCCACAGTTGTTGTGGCCCCACGCATTATAAGTAACATAAATATAATACGTACTCCACAGTTGTTGTGGCCCCACGCATTATAAGTAACATAAATATAATACGTACTCCACAGTTGTTGTGGCCCCACGTATTATACGTAACATAACATGTCTTATCTTTCTTAATGCATGAGATATTATTTAATATCATATACTTTTCTAACATGGCGTATGCTTGTAAATGGCACAATATGATTTAATCATAAACATTTAATGGCATACATGTATCATATGGCATACTTAACATGACATACTTATAACATACACATTGTATGACAGAAAAGATTGTGTAACAGATAAATATTCATGAGAGATTAAATCATACGTAACAGATAAACATGTAATGACATAGATTAAAATATTTAATCTAAATAATTATCCACAATTATAATATTTTCAGAGCTCACTAAATTATTATAATTGTGCTATTTTAAAAACAAGCTTATCTAATACTTTGAAATTCGATGGATAAGATCCGAAAAAACGCCATCGAGGTACAATGCTTAGGATAAAACTGTTCATGATTTTACAGTTGTCGGTGAAGAACAAATTACGTGATTTACGGAAAAGATAATCTATGCGCGTGATTCCAGATGAGGGTAAAGACGAGAGAGATGTGATTGCTGTCGGGAAAGAATCCAAAACGGATTGTCTTGCCGTCTACTATGCGTGAAAAGAAAAGAGAAGAGAATGGTACAGAGATAAGAATTAGCGGGCTGTTACAAGTAATCCATTACTACTATTTCCATTATCTGGACTTATATCCGCAAATCAACATGAATCATTCCTATATCTGCTTAACTTATACCCTTAACATCAGCAAATAGTTATCGCTTAAAGCTTTGTACTAAAAATTACCTTAAACCTGCTAATAATCCGTTCCCAAAAGTCTCCGGAACATAAGGTCTCAACTTCAATTGAATTCAATACCAACAATTAAACTATTGTTTCCAAAACCTCGATGGATCTATTTCTTCCGAACCGATAAAAATCATTTCCTAAAATCTATTACTACAGCCTCGAGTTAACAATAATCATTTTCTGAACTAAGTCAATATCTACAATCCTCAAAGAAGTATATGAGCTAGATCATTACCTTCCATTCTCAAAGAAATGTACCCCAGAAAAATTTTCATATCAATAACTCAATTCTGATCAACCCCATTTTAATGGTTGCAAACTAATCACTCTACAGTGTAGATCAAGCTAGCACACCAAGTCTGTAAAACTAAGAACTCAACTCTTATTATAAATTGGTCCTTCAACTCTGCAATTCTAAAACCTTAAATCAAATAAGAATAATTTCTAGAATTTCTAAGATCAATGAGCTTACACCCCATAATAGAACAATCGACTCCCAAAGCTTTTAAAATCTAAAACATTAACGGATAATAAATCGCTTTCTGAAATCCTCAAGATTGATGGCTTTAATCCAAAACATTCTCCTTAAAAACTTGTAAATTTTAAAACCCCAATTGCCACCAAATTGCTCATCCGAATCAGCGAAATTTAAAACTTGAAATTTAATTATTTCCCCCAAAGCTTGTCGAACCTAACACCTTAATTACCAAAATCTTATTTCCTAAAATCTATAAGGCCTCAAACCTTAGATAAAATTCTCGTAAACCAATCCTTAAAGTTCGTTGAACCTACACTCTCCTATTCTATAGCCTCATTAAATAAATTCTACAAAACCTAAGACCTCAATCATCTTAAGCGACTTAAAGCTTACTTCCCTCCTTAGTTGCAACTTACATTCCTACTCCCAAGAGATCGCCTAACCCATGTCGTTCCCTTCTAGCCACAATATTATAACAGTAACCCACCTCTATAAAATTCAACCCTACTACACTAAGTATTTATTCCTACCAACGACATTCTCGATAGTACCGTCCTCCTGCCATAGCATAATCCTCAACCCCACTTTTTAACTCCGGCCAAAACAAAACAAAACAACTTAAAACAAAATAAATAAAATAACATACGTTGAAATAACTAAAACAAATAAAACAACATACTTTCAATTCAAATAACATCAAATCAAACCAAACCAAACCAAATGGAATTAAATAAAATAAATTCAAATCAAATAAAATTGAATCAAGTTAAAGAAAAAAAATTCAACTTAAATAAATAAAATAATTTTAACTCAAGCTTTTAAAACTTTCTGGTACTCCACCTATGGGACATATGGTTTTACCCAGAGCCAAACCGCTCTGATACCATCTGTGACGCCCCCAACTCCCACGTACGGCCACGTGGAAATCGAGACGTCTGGATGATGACAACACGGGTCACACATCCCATCGCCAAGTGCTAAGTGTGTGTGTACATGCAATATGTGTATAAATAAAATAACGCAGCGGATAATAGAGTCATATAACTAAGTACAAGAATTTTTGTTTAATTACAAACCAGTTAAAACACACGTAAATAAAATATTACAAGTTCAACAACATCTTAAATACAAATACATACCAATAAAAACAACTACAAATATTATACATAAAAAGCACTCCAAATCAATCCTCTGGCGGAGCCGCCTCCTCGGGCTCAGCTTCCTCCTCCTCTACATCTACATCAAAATCTACGGTACCAAAAATGGTGCCGCAGGTAAATAATATTCCAAACGCCACAAGATAAAAATATATTAAAACTCTACAATATGCATGAAAGAATGCCCAATGCACATGTCCTATAAAACATATTTTTCCACACACGCCAAAAGTCTCATTTGGCCCAAAATATTTTCTTTAAACTTTTCCTCGCCATTATCTCAGAAAATGGCCCAGAATCCAGGTCTTAAAACCATTTTCCAGTTTTCCTTAACCGAATGCACCATGACCTCCCTTAGGGGTCATCCGCAAGTCACACCAAGGGTAACGACCATGCGTGTGACTTCGTAACGAGCAATGCCCAGTTCCGCGCCCCGCGCATTCGTAGCCAAGCATCCTCTAGCCCCCGCCAGCAGAGAGGCCATGGAATCGGTACGAGAGCGTTACCATCCCACCCAGCGACAATCCAGTGGACGTTATTCAGTATATTGCCCTCCCGAGTGACCAGAGGAGCTCCACCGAGATAATACACCATCTCGGCTTGGGTTCGTGATACACACACACCCAAAAATCCATTTAACTCATGAAAACCCAGTTTTCAATAATTAACACATGCATATGCGTGCACAATGCAATGCAAATAAAATTACACAATTTTAACCAACATTTTTCAAACATCCATAACAACCAAACAAACAACTCCGTCCTCAAATCCATCCGACCCCCGACTCCTCGGACTCAGTCCGGAATAACCAACCAGTCACAAATAATTATTGTAAGAGCAAAAAAATATATTTAAATCTATAATGAAGCTTGGAAAATACTTACAACGCTATATATTAATTTTTGAAGGATCGGCGAGTGGCAAACGGCGAAGGAAAAGCAACGTAACAGTGAAATTTCACTGTGGCCGTGGGTTGTAAAATACCCACTTTTGAACGGGGACAAACCAAGACTCGGGATTGATAGGGAATAGCTTAAGGGTGTTTATGAAGTTAGTGGAAGTGAAGGTTGGCCGTTGGTGGCGGCGAAAACGGGTGTGGAAGAGTTTAAATACCCAAATCGGAAACTAGCTCGTGGGAGCTGTTTCGGCGACGGATCGAGGCCGGAAATGGGTGGGTTAGGACGGCAAGGAGTCGGTGATGAAGTGGTGAAGAGGTGGTGGCCAGAGGTGGAGCGACAGCGGCAAATCGGAGCAAAAGCCGCTCGGCTTGAAGGTGGTTTTCCTTAGGGGTGTAAATTTTAACCGGTAAACCGGAAAACCGGACAGGTTGTACTGGTTTTGGACCAGTCCGGTCCGGAAGCAGTTTCATAAAATGAAAAACCGGCCAGAACCGGTCCGGTTCCGGTTCCGGTCATTTTTAGACCGGACCGGACCTGCCCGGACCGGTACTATTTAACATATTTTTATTTATTTATTTATTTAATGTTATATATTATATATTTTATATTATATATAATTTTTATATATAATATATAATAATATAAATTATAATTATATATAAGATAATGTTATTATAATTTATAAAATAAAAATTTAATCTTAAACATGAAAATTTAATTGATCATATGCTTTAAATATATAATATTATAAATATATATTATTTATTAATAACATTTTATCATAGATACATAAGAAGTAAGAACAAAAAAAAAACTCAAATATTATTACTAAATTTTGATGGCCTTATACACTTAAAGCTATACTAATAGCATAATTTTTTTACATAGCAGATTTTTTTATATAAAGCTATACTAATAGCATAATTTTTTATATAAAGCTATACTAATAGCATACTTATTTTATATAGCAAATTTTTTTTTACATAACAGATTTTTTTTTTACATAGCAGTTTTTTTATATAGCAGTTTTTTTTATAACTGAATTTTTTGACATAGCAGTTTTTTTTATTTTTTATTTTTATAAACAGATTTTTTATGATAAATATGTATTTTATTAAAACCAGAAAACCGGACCGAACCGGACCGGAAACCGGTAAAACTGGAGTACCGATTTAGGAGGGTAATCGGTTTTAAAAAATATAAAACCGGTGCTTACCGGTTCGGTCCTAGATTTTGTCCAAAACCGGACCGAACCGGACCGGTTACACCCCTAGTTTTCCGGCTGAACAGCGGCACGGATGGGGATGAAACTTGGTGGGGTGGTTCACCGGAGGGAGGGGAAGAGAACGGTGGTGGTGGTGAGGCTCACGTCGCCGGTGAGCGGCGGTACTGGGCGGCTGGACAGAAACGGTGAAATGGGTAGGAGAGAGAGAGGGAAATCGCACGGGAGAGAGCCGAAAAAAGGAAAGAAAAAGAAAGAAAAAGAAGAAAAGAAAGAGAAGGAAAAAGAAAAGATGAGGAAAAAGAAATGACGTCCAATCCTCACCTCTGGAGTCCAACAATTGATCCAACGAAAATAATTTTAAAAGCAGTTTTAAACACAACGTAAAGCTAAAATATAATAAATAACTAATAAAAACTAACTACTTAATTTTAAATCCAAAGACTAGCTAAAATAAATTAAACAGCAATTTAAACTCAACAACAACTAAAATCCAATTAAAATCTGATTATTTAAAATAAAAAAACTATTATTTTAATTAAATTAAAATATTCATTCAGTGAAAATATACGTAAAAATGGGGTATCACATCTGCCATCATTGGCTGCAAATATATGTCTATTTCATTTCCTTGTAACCTTGACCCTGGGATCAATAGAGTCATCATAAAATAAGGATCCTTCATACACTTCCATGGTGTTAAATTATAAGGCATTAATATGACAGACCATGTGCTGTGAGAAGTGCTCATGTTGCCAAATGGATTAAAGTCATCAGTTGCTAAACTAAGACATACATTACGAGGTTCTCTGGAAAACCATTGATACTCGTCATCAAAATTCTTCCATTATAAGGAATCTGTAGGATGCGTGAGGAATTAATCATTTTGAACTCTTTCTGTGTGATGCCAAGTCATATCTGCCGCAGTCATCAAGGAAGTAAACAATCTCTGAAGTCTTGGAATCAATGGAAAATGTCTTAGCACTTTATGGGGTACATTACGCTTATCTGATGTCCATCTCGACTCATGACATACCGGACATTAATCAAATTCTGCATATTGCTTCCAGAAGAGAACATGATCATTCTTACATGCGTGGATGATATTTAATCAAATCCTAACCCTCGTTTCAATTTCTTCGCTTCATAAAAATTTTGAGGTACTACGTTATCCTATGGGAGAGCCTCTTTAAATAATTCAAGCAGCATATTGATGACCTTTGTAGAAATATGACAAATAGACTTAATATGGAGCAGCCTGACATTGAATGACAACATGCTATGATGGGTGCACCCTTCGTACAATTCTCGTTGTACATCCTCCCACAGTGATCCAAAATCTTCATTTCCCTCAAATGATTGTGTAGATATTCCTTCTCCATTCCTGGCACCAAATATGCCTGCGCCAAGATCCCCTAACACTTCAGTCATATCTTCTCCATTATCATAACTATCATTCGAAACATCAACATTTATGTCCTCCGTGTCGATCTCGTTACATTCATCCATCTGATTGAGATGACTGCCAGATCTAAAACCTGATGTGAATATTTAGGATCAATTCCATTTACGAATAAATGATCCTCCACTACGATCATATTATATGAACTAAGGTTTTTGCACTTGTTGCATGGGCATCTTATAAATCATCGACTGTCAACATTCCCACAAGCAAATTCTAAGAAATACTTCACCCCTTGTGCATATTGCTTACAGTCTTGACCAAATTTATCTCCCAATAACATCCAACTCTTATCCATCTATAAAAAACCCAATTCATGGGATAAACACTATAAAAAAAAAAAAACGATTACAATATACTTGTTTAATTACCATCTAGTTTTAAGGTAGTTGGTCCTATCCCATTCGAGAAACTATCATCTATATCGCATATATACTCAGTCCAAAACTCGTATGTTAGTAAAAATTTCGACAGCATTTCCTTACAATTCTCCAAGTATGGTAGTCACGATAAGTCGTCGATCGTATTCATGGACCGAGAAAATTACAAACTACATCTCGAAGAATGTAAGAAAATGCTGAACCAAAATTTTAATTGACTAACACGTAAGTTTTAACCGAATATATATGACATATAGATGATAGAATCACAAACTGTCCATTTTGGACAATTCAAGAGTTGTACCCAAACATTCTTTAAGAGAATATTTGGCCACAACTCTCGAACGGGTCTAAGGTTTAACTGCATGTAAAATAACTAGAAAATCCAACAGCTCAGTAGTAAACTTAATAATTATTATAATCACATTCTAAATTTCAAATACATTGCAAAATTACATTACAAGTATACATGATGGACACTTAAAGATTTTCATTAGACATTATAATTTTTTAATTAAATGAATTATAATTATATTTTAAGTATTAATCTATTTAATTAGACTACTTAAATATTTTTAATTATACATTATAATTCTTTAATTAAATATTGTATAAGTATATTTTAAGCATTAATCATTTTAATTAGAGTACTTAAATATTTTCAAATATTAAATTATAATTTTTTAATTAAATGAATTATAATTATATTTTAAGTATTAATCTATTTAATTAGACTACTTAAATATTTTTAATTATACATTATAATTCTTTAATTAAATATTTTATAAGTATATTTTAAGCATTAATCATTTTAATTAGAGTACTTAAATATTTTCACTAATACATTATAATTCTTTAATTAAATATTTTATAAGAATATTTTAAGTATTAATCTATTTAATTAGAGTACTTAAATATTTTCACTAATACATTATAATTCTTTAATTAAATATTTTATAAGAATATTTTAAGTATTAATCTATTTAATTAGAGTACTTAAATATTTTCACTAATACATTATAATTCTTTAATTAAATATTTTATAAGAATATTTTAAGTATTAATCTATTTAATTAGAGTACTTCAATATTTTTAATTATACATTATAATTACATTTTATAATTACATTAACAGTATCTATTTAATTGATATTGTTTGAACAAACACTCCAAATGTTCGAACGGAATTCTAGCCGAGTCAAATTCCGTTCGAACTGAGTAAATTTAATTCGAATGAGATTCAGAGTGTTCGAATGGGTCCAAGCCAGAAACCAATCACGAAACAGAGCAAAAAACTTAATCACAATTTTCACATACATGATGGCATATTTCAATACAATACATTGAAAACTATATAATTATCCCTAAATATGATTATTAAATAACTTAGAAAACTATAAAAACTTACCTCTAACTTTTGCAATCCAATAAAAATATTAATCCACAATACCTATATATGCATAAAATACATTAAACCTCTGTTCTATCTCAGGAATAAATGTAACAAATATCAAGATACTTGTAAACGAAAATCGGAATGAAAAAAAAAACATTTTACCTCTTGTGCTTATCTTTTCTCTCTCAAGAATCTCTTCTCTCTCACCTCTTTCAAGCTCTCTCTCTCCACAACACTCTCTCAAAGCCTTCTGCCACGCTCTCTCTCCCTCTCTCAAACTTCAATCCGAGTGAAAATGAAGTGAAAGGACCAGGTTAATAATATGTGAATTTTCGTTCGAAAGTGTTTTTTAGAAGTTCAAACGTGAAAATCAAAACTGCGAATTTTTCTCACAATATTTTCCCATTCGAACTAATAATATTAGAGTTCGAGTAAAAAAAAAAGGAATATTCTCCAACATATACCGAAAATTTGGCGTGAGTTTTCCCTCCAAAAAAAAAATAGTTCAAACATACTTTATCTCTATTCAAACTATTTTTATATTCGTTCGAACAGATAATTATAGCAATATATAAATATACACATAATACACCCAATATTGTTATTTATATATGTTAAAACTATATACACTATATAATACTAAGTGTCACTAATAGCATAATACTAAGTTTCTTATCAATCTATAATATTAAGTATTATTAGTAGTATATATTTTATTTAGTATCACTAATAGTGTTATACTTATAATTAGTATCACTATAAGTATAATCCTAAGTATCACTAATAGTATAATACTAAGTAATATTTTAGTATAGATAGCATAAATATATGAAAACTAATAGTACTATAATACTTTATAATATATTCTAAGTACTTAGTTTATTACTAATATACAAATTCAATATATTAGATATATGTATTTTATACTTATATTTAATGCAATGCTTTACTAAATACTTAGTATATTACTTTATAATGCAATGCTTTACACAATACTATTTTATACTCATCTAATGCATAATACATATAGTATTATATATATACTAGTTACTTATAATATATATAGGTTTTTAATTAAATACTCTATACTATATAATATAGTTATCTAATAGTATATTATATATATACTATATTATATATACTAGTTCAGGAATTTTTTATTAGTACTAATATTAGTATTAGTAATATAAAATGTATTGCTTTACCTCTTGTACTTATATATATATTTTCTCATTATTATATAATTCATTCGAACTTATCTTTCTGTTCGAACTTATACCCTTTCTGTTTGAACGAAATTACGTTATATAAGTCCCGATACAGTTTCTTCTCCGTTCATTTCGTGCATCCTTTCATTTGAACCGTTGGATCAAATCCTCTGCCGTTCGCAGCCACAACGCCGCCACCAACTCCGACCAAGTCCTCAAATCTCCTAGAACAAGAGGTATGTGTTAAATGATAGTTAATTTTTAATGGTTGTTTCCTTGGTTTTGGGAGGGTTGGATTTTGAATCAATCTGACCCCATTTTGTTGTTTTGTGGCCAAATGACACAAAAGTAATCGGTAGAAATGATGGGGCTTCACTCCTAAATCATTTTTATCGATTAAAATCTTGGATTATGGTGAAAAACTAATTTATAGATTCGGGACTGAGTCGACTCAGCCATGTATGTTTGGCTCAGTTCCAAACAGGTCATTTGAATGACTTTGAATTCTATTCGAATGGACTTTAACGTCATTCGAATGGAATTTTAAGGCATTCGAATTGAATTTTAATCATTTGAACTAAAGATGATATTTGGCAGCCCTTATTTGAATGGATTGGAATCCATTCGAATAAGCAGTTGCCAAACACTGCAGCACAACATCATCATTCCTCTAATTCACTTTAATTAGATTACATAATGATTTTGTAGATCAACAGTATACTAATGGCAAGCAGCAGCGGAAGAAAACATTCCCGACCCCAGACAGGCCATAGTAGCGAAGCAGCTCCTTCTCAGCCGGCCGTGAGGCCTATACTAGTTGAGCGGGAGATCATTTTGGATGACTTCCGTGATCTCACTTAGGAGGGATGGAGCATACATGACATCATCACCGATCGTGGATGGACCTCGATCTGTCGGCAAAGGAGTACAGCATATCCTGAGATGGTCGGTGAGTTTTACCATGCCATGGGTGAGTAGTCTGGTGATGCTCTGTACTACAACTTAGTTGTCCGGGGAGTGAGTATTATCTTCTCTCCCCGCGTTATTGTTGAGTTTCTTGATCTGCTGCGGGAGCCCGGTGCATATCCTACAACAGCAGCGAGAGCAATGACTGTACCATCTAGAGAGGACACACCAGTCGTATCCTCATCGCCAACGCCGGATGTAGAGACCGCAGAGTTGGATGTTGACTCGGATGATAGTGAGAGCCACGATGAGGTACCTGATGATGGTCTCACAAATTATCAAGTTCGTGACCTAGTGCGAGGCCCTTCGGCTCCTCCATATGATGGCAGTAAAGTGATCCGATAGGCCTACTGTAAAGTATTTTTCATAATGCTTAATCTGATTGTCAGGTATAACATTGATCTGAAAAAACACGACTGATTTCGAGATTGAGCGGGCCAGATTTTTGTTACGGTTAGCACAGGTGGAGCCGATTGATCTGGCATTATATTTCTTCCTCCGCATTCGAACAGAGTCACGCTATTCGGGTGGAGGTAGTCTGCCATTTGCACTGCTGATATCTAACCTCCTACTCCAATTGGGGGTTACAGTGACTTCGACTGAGTGGAGGTCGTCAAAGATAGAGCCCGTTAACAATATCACATTCAGCAAGAGCAATGGCCACTTGCCGAAGACTCATGCAGTACAGGATCAGCCTCCGCCTACTGATCCAGCTTCTACTGCTACTGCCCATGTTGAGAGACAGCCTGTTGGGGCTACTCTGGATGAGGTACGAGCTATATTGGCGGAGCACCGTCAAATTATATTTAGGAACTTCATTCAGCCTATCATGGAGAAGTTTAAGGAGCTGGAAGGACGTTTACATACCTTACAGGAGGATTTTGATTTACTTAATAAATAGATATTGTTAGTTATTATTTTACTTTTTTATGTTGTATAGAACGTCTAACTCCTTTTTAGTATTTATTTAACTAAAATATTTATTTATTTAACTCCTTTTTAGGATGTAATTAATGTATGGTTTTTATTTTTAGTATTTGCTAGCCTCTTTATTGTTAATTATATTTTCTTCTCATTATACTTAATGGTCACGATAATAGAAAAAATTACACTATCTTTAAAGTAATATTTATTTAACTAAAATATTTTTAAATTAATTACATAAAATTAATTTATGAATTCGTAAATATTTTAAATCATTGTAAATCATAATATATAATATATAGACATTTTTATTTACTTTGAAAATGATAAAAAATTAATAAAAAATATATATTATTACAATTTTAACAATATATTATTACGATTAAATAATACTGTTCAAACAAGGTAATACTCATTCGGATCAATTATATTGCATTCGAATAGATTAATTATCTGTTCATATTAAATTTTATTAGTTCGAACAGTTTAGACTTTTGGAGACGATCTAATTCGTCCCAGAATCTCTGGTTCGAGCTAATATGTATTAGTTCGAATGGATTTATAAGATTCGCCATGTTTTGAGATGAAATTTAAATTTCCTCTCTAAAAAGTATTTTTAGGGACGAAAAACTTTCACCCCTAAAAATTAAATTTCTTGTAGTGTGGAAATCTTTTGCTTTGCAAGTGATAAAGATGAATGTGTCAAGAGTCTGATAATGGCATATAACCTAGTTCTCCCAATAAAAAATCTGGATTAGAGCTCCTACTTCCTTATTAAAAATAAAAAACATGAATGATGTCATTTATTTTTTTGCTACCTTTTCTTTTGATAGGATATCCATCCTTGAATTTTTGTTCGTTGTTTAGCTACTTTTGCTCATGACCTGTGATCAAAATTGTTTGTTTAACTAGCGCCTAGGGTGGCAAACGAACGAAATTCTTGTGGTTTATAATGATTTTAAGCAATTTAAACTGTAATATTGACTGATTTTTAAGAATATAAACCAGAGATAATTCAAAAAGTTGAAGTGGCTAATTAATATTCCAAGATGTTGCTGCTCAAGGGCGAAATTTGGTAAGGATCAAAGTCCATAGACCTATAAACTATGAAGGAAGTCATGATCATAGTCCATTATGGTGGGGAATCTTTTGCTTAATTATTCGAAGTTATAAATATGACTTTGGTCATTCCTAGTAGTGCTGCCTTTAAATTAGCATTTCTGCTAAAGTAGTGGATCGATGATGATCATTTGCTTTCTCGTTTATATATTGTTTTGCTTGCTTTTTGTCGGATCAAAGTAATTTGCATTGTCCAGGTGAGTTCCCATTTGCTATTTCGAAAGTTTGGAAGGCATCGATCCCAACACTAATCCACATATTTTATTACAGAGGGTGGAATTAATTAATTTCTAGATACAGATCATGCATGACTCCTTAACAACGCATCCAAATCAATGTTGACTAATCTTTCAAACACAAAGAATTATGGTGAAAGCTAGACGCCCACAATAATGAACTAATCTCGCAAAAAATATGATCATTATAAGTACATGAGATACTATTGATGCAGAGAGTAGAGATGATATCCATTATGCATGCACGTGAAGCTCGCATAGGCAAAGCACATGTCATAGGAAACAAGCTGGATGGGTCATGATCATGAATATTAATGGTGGCACGTGTGTATCCATCAAACCTATATATAGCTGCTAAATCATTGCCAAAACAGGAATTCACAACAGCATAGGAAACAAGCTGGATGGTTACAATGATGAATGACCTCCATTGACTTGTGTTAAGGAAGAGGACAAGTCAGCACTCAGCAGCCACACAAGAAGGCATGGCAGCGTTCAAAGGAGAGGTACCAATGCAGCCAGCACTACACACAAAGCTAGCACAGCAAACAATGGAGAAACCTCTAAAAACATGAACTCCTCTATGGTGGGACAGGTGTCAATAAATCCTGCAATCTTGTAAAATCGTTAGTCTCTTTCTTTCTCTATATATACATGTAAATGGGCACTGAAATCTGAACAGAAAACAGAGTATATGAAAATACAATTTCCTTCACACATTCTGTCGAGCAGCCATTGTGCACTCTGGGTCTCTTGATTGAATTACATGGAAAAGAACTAAGCCCAGACTTGCAAAAAGCTAGAAGAAACAATAAACGACAAAGCAAATGATTCAAGAAAAGGTGTCATATACAAAGCCAAAAGAAGGAAATAAGAAAATTTTATAATTTTGGATGAGGAAAAGATTCCCCATCATGATGGACTCACATAGAAAACCTGCATTGAAACGGGAAATTGCATGCATGAGAGGAACACAGACTTCCATATTAGCCAATAGCCACATTTATAAGTGGCCCCCACTACTTTTCCCTCATTAATTTACCATAGGTTCCACGAGAACTTTAAATATTCCATTCTCCTCTGAATTAAAGAAATAAATAAATAGCTTTATTTATCAATTTAGCGACCGTAAAAAACTGATGTTTATCTGGAGAACTTTTGATTTTGTTTACTCTTTTTTCGGTGTCATCATGTGGCTATTTTTTTTCTTCCTATTAATTTTGTTCCCATCAATTTTTACGCTTCTATAGGAAAACATCGTAAACGTTCAAATGTTGATCAATTTGTCTAGATCTTCCAATTTTAGTTACTGTTAAAGCTTATATTTGCTGATGGTTCACTGACCATCATAAATTCTAAACCGATACAAAAACTCAAATAATATATATACACACTTGTGAAAACCAATCTATATCTAAACTCTAATTCTTTTTCTTCTAGGAAAGAGAAAATAATTAGATTTTTTCTTCTGTAACGGAGGTTTTAATTATTATTCTACTTTTCCATGTTTAAACATATATGTTTGGATAAAAAAATAATTCTTTTTTCTAGAAAGTCGAAGATTTTTCATATTCAAACATTAAGATACATATAATTTACCAAAAAACAATTCACGACTAAAAACTTATGACGTACATTTACACGAATACTCAAAAAGCACACACCTAATTAGATACATGATCGAATTGCTCACTGATACAAAAGCACATTAATACAAAACCACCCAATATTGCAAAGCACATGAGTTAACAATACTTTAGCATACAGAAAGATCTGTTAACATCCTAACTTGCAAGGATCGAGACCAAAATATCCATTTAGTCGATGGCCATATTTGAATCCAATCCAAGCAGTGAATCTAGGCCAGCTTACGGAATGTGGCCGATAGACTCAAGATAGAAAAGACGATGACAAGAAAAGACGTTGACAGCACAAAAAAGATGATCTAGAAAAGTTGGAAGGATTTAGAAAGAGAAAGATAGAAAGAAACATGGTGGGGAGTGAGGGGCAGAGAAATAAGTGGATGCAATGGATAGTAGCAATATTGGATCATCCTAACAGTCAAAGATTGAGCCTGTGTTAACCCCTAAGGATTATGAATTATCTGCCATCATCTATTGGTTTTAGTGTTTCATTTCCCATGCTATCAATGGTACCTGTCGAACAATAGCCAGTGATAACATCAATACTTAAAGATTGCATGGACGTGCCAACTAAGCAGTTGCTCACTCTCTTCTCTGTTGTGATTAGCTTTTTTCCTTGATTACTTTTCCTTAATTCTCAATCCATCGAGTTCCACTGCCACTTCCTTCATAGTAGGCCTATTGTCTCCTTTAACACTGAGGCTTCTTTTTGCAACATTAGCAACTTTTTTTAGTTCTTCAGCATTACTCCCATTGTAGATGTGATCATCAAGAATTTCCAATAGGCGATCCTCTTCTACCATAGAAACAAAGTAAGTCGCCAAATTTCTCTCACTTTCAGGCCTAAGGAAAGAAATTACTTTCTTACCTGTTAATAACTCAGCTAAAACAACACCAAAACTATAGACGTCACTTTTTTCCGTTAGATGACTTGTAAGTAAGTATTCTGGATCCAAGTACCCACGTGTTCCTTGCACCAACGTAGTTAATTCATGTGCTTGATCCAGAGGAACGAGTCTTGAAGCTCCAAAGTCTGATACTTTAGCTATGTGGTTACCATCCAAAAGTATATTTGCAGTTTTCACATCTCTATGTATAATTGGTATAGACGCTTCATAATGTAAGTATGCAAGGGCTCCTGCAGTTTCTGTACCTATCTTCAAACGCTTGTCCCATGGGAGTAAGGAAGACCGGCTTTTATCATGAATATGGTCAGAAAGTGTCCCATTTGTGATGAACTCATAGACTAATAAGGGAACTTCTGTTTCCAAACAACAACCTAACAATTTGACAACATTCCGGTGGTTGATTTTAGTAAGCAGAACTACCTCATTTATGAATTGCTCTATCTGACTTTGATCACCAATTTTTGACTTTTTAATTGCAACCACTTTGTTATCTGGCAACACTCCTTTGTACACAGTTCCGTAGCCTCCTTGACCAAGGATTTTACTTTTGTTGTAATTTTCTGTTGCCTTTTCAAGTTCTTCTGCACTATAGATTTTTGCTGTATCCATAGATCCTGTGTGATTTCGGAGTCGTTGTTGTAACAATAAGCCACCATTTTGCTGGAACCACTTCTCTTTGAGTTTAATGAGTTTTCTTTTCTTGAGTGCCCAATATACCCAGGAGGTTCCCACAAGGAGCACTAAGAGGCTTATGCTGACACCTGTATTTGCATATTCAAAGTTATAACTTGCATTTCGGCCAATTAGACAGTTTCGTATCGCTATCGAGAAGGTTACGAACCTAATATGTATTATATTAAGATGAGTCAACCAAGATTTGAAATGCAATGTTTGTCAAGCAAATGATCTACTGCAGTAGTTTTCAAAGTAGAATTCAGTAAGGTTGGGAAATAAAATTCTTATAAATGTACGTACGTACCCAATGCAATGCTGATGATCTTATTATTAGATTGGCCAAGTACTATAGGCCTGCAATCTGTTCCGTCTTTCCTCCCATCGCCTTCGTATCCCTTGGGACAAGTACATTTGTAATTTCCATCAGTGTTGGTGCATGTTGCATTTGCATTGCAAGGTTTCCGAAGACCCATGCACTCATCAATATCTGAAACACAGTAAATATATATATATATATAGCCGCCGTCACAAGAAATTTCAATGTTTCCATACAAACTTAAAAATAAATAAAAATAAAAATTATGGGGATGTAAAACCACTTGCAAATGTGTTGTATCAATAGATAAAGGATAGCATCACTCTAAAGCAATTAACCATTCGGCAAGCTAAACTGATCAGCCTAATTAAATTAAGTACTAGAGAATGATAACTGCAGTCATTAGTGCACAAGCGTAATGTAATCACTTTAAAAAAAACACAAAATTCACATAAAAAAATTAAATTTTTAATAATGGATCCCTACTCTTTTTCGAAATGACTCAGCGATACTTGGACATTCTACGACTGTATATAGCGTTACTCAATTAAGTATTAGATAAAAATGAAGGTATATATACGATCATTTACCTTGGCAACTCTCAGGTTCATGATCAGGGATGTAAGGGTTCCCTAGATAACCCTCCGAGCAATTGCAACGATAACCAGGGCCGTTGGTGGAATCGTAACAATAACTATGCGTTGCCTTACATGCATAGCTTCCCTTATTTTTCTGAGCATCTTTGCATCTCTTATTTCCAATTGCCCAATCAAGCACGAGGGGTACAGAACGCCTATTCTCTAAGTTTACGAAATCTAAGGAGGAAAAATTGTATGCTTGTTCATCCACTATAAAGCCGTAACCACATGATTGATCTTTGGATTCTTTGCTACCAGGTAAGGTGTCGTTGCTCAATCTCCGAACATTCAAAATATACCCCGTTGCTCCTTTTGGGATAGAAGTCTGGCAGCAACCAATGCCAGAGCAAGACCCGTTAACCACGGTGAGATTTTGGTCACAGAGTGATAAGCATCCAGTGGTGAAGCCCTTTTGTCCCTGATCTGAACCTTGAATATACGTATAAACATCACAACCAACAGCAGTGATCTTGTTCCTCGTTTCTGAGATGCGAAAACTTGACAAATTAAGCAAGGCAGAGATGCCTGTGTAGTCCACAGTTGATTTGGCGATGCAACCAGCATACGATGAATCTTTGGAATTGCAAGGATAAGCTTTGTTTTTGTCATTTGAAGCCTGGGAGCCAGCTTCGAGGAAAACGTAGCCATTGTCTGGAGGGTGGAGGCCTTTGCGATGGTGGAGGCCTTTGCAAAGGAGGGCTACGGGGTTTGAGACTCGCAGTTCCCCATTTAGTACTGATATGTTCTCAACAGGTATATCACCGTCCAGAAATGGTGTTGGAGGATCGAACGTGTGGTTACAAGTGATGAGAAAAGGTTTGTCACGGTAACAGCCCTCGCTTGTTCCAAATGGGTAGGGGATTTTAATATTTCCACACTCACGGTCGCAGATTGAGTTTGGAATAGATATAACTGCTGTGGCTGCTAAAATTATGAGCCCGAGTAGAAGTTGTTGCAGAAGTTTTCGAAGCATAACATCCATGGCTTTCCTTTCCTGCACTCTGTTTTCTTTGTGCTGCAGACAGCTTTAAATGGTCTCTTCTCTGTAGAAGTCAATTAGGTACATACCTTTAGCGAGACTAATTAGGATGAGTTAGAATTTTCATTCAACGCAAAACAGCAAGAAATATGTATCAATACAAGCAGCTTGAGTTTTCTTTATATGTGGTTCGTTAACAAACATAGATATATGGCAAAGTAAACAGGTCACGTACATTAATCCATAAAACCAGAACCACCCATTCACCGACACCAAATGAGAATATATAACACATTAACGGTACAACATCATAACTTGAGTATAGTATGCAGCACCACAAACATGCAGCAACATGATTAATTGGATGGAAATTGGTAAAGAACAACCGTGTATGGCTTTGACAAAATGCATGCTGCTCGAGTTGTAGAAGAGAGAAACAAATAAAAACAGGCAGCTATAACCGCGTGTAGAATGTACCAACAAAAACAAATTATAGGATTTAAGCCACGTTAGACACAGAGAAGGGAATTCCTGCCAAAAACTCAAAGGAACACTGTTCGGAATAGAGTTTTAATTAGCCTTTAGGTTTGTTATTTTTATATCCATTTTCAGGGAAGTAAAAGTCATTTTCTTTCTTGAGCAGTAAAGGGGAAAATTGCATAAGAAGATAGGTTTCTTGATAGCATATCTATGAACCTCACCTCTCCCACTTGAGCACAATAGGATCATTAGCCACTTCCTTCAGCTGCCCCGCTTTCCCTTCATTTGCTCTACCTCTCTTAAGAACTTTGAAACAATCTAATCTTCTTTAAAGAACAAAGAGATACATATATAGACTTGTCTGATCCTCTATCGAACCAACTTAAGCCTTTTCCCCCCCTTGGTTCCACAAAATATGATCTCTTATTCAAAAGAAAAGTAGGAAGGAAGAAAGCAATGTTTTTAATTTGGATAAGCAAAAGATTCCCCAATTCCATCGTGATTGTGGTATATATATAAAGTAAGTATCCTATGCATTCCTCAAGCACCAAGAAGGTGGAACCAATTTAAGCAATTAAGGTGAAGCCAATACATTTATACTAATACATTTATACTCCAATTATGGAATGTTTTATCCTTTATGTATCAAATTATTAAACTAAAAATATAGCCTTTAATTATAAAAAAAGGGACATATAATACTCATATTGAACTTCAACCGTTAAGATGAATAAAAAAAAAATGCAAGGTGTACAATATTGACGGTCAAATATAAGTGAGATATATATATATATATTTTGAAGGGTATAAGTGAGATATTTACATTCTCTACACTTACTTCTTTTATTGTTCCAAATATATATAAAGAGGTCATTGAATATGCTTTGTCATTGCAGAAAGCTTATAAAGAGGTGCAGGTTTCTGAGTGTAAAGAGGCCAAGCAAGTGTGCTGTTGGAAACCCCCTCCATTTGGTTACTTGAAACTGAATAAGGTTGGTGCCATGTTTTTTTACCAAAGGAAGGCTGGTGTGGGGGTGGTCCTAAGAGATGAAATAGGGGATGTTATTAAGTTAGAAAATGAGATGAAAAACCTAGAAAATGTTCAAGTTTTAGCAATGTTAAGAGGGCTGCAGTTTTGTGTTCAATAGGGAGTCCCGAAGCTGATATTGGAAACTGATTGCATTATTGTTGGTTAATGAGCTTCAATCATCTGGTGAAAATTTAACACCTCTTGGACATTTCCTGCAAGAATTATAGAGATTGTTCAGCTATTTCCAAGAGTGTAAAGTATACATGTTCACAGATTGGAAAATGAAGCTGGACATATATTGGCTAGACATGCTTAGAATCTGGTAGATACTCATGAAATGTGGTGGGACCATGTCCCAATGTCGGTTTCCCAAGCTATTTGGCATCATAAGAACAATTTGTAATGCTTTTATGTTTAATGACATTGATGTTTTACTATATATATATATAATGTATCAGTATTAATAATTTGAGTATAAAGTGTAAAACTTGTAGTAGTACTATTTAAAATATACAAACAAGTATTTACAGTGTGGAAAAAGAAAGCTAAAAAAACCAAAATGGGGAAAAGGAAAGACATGCAGGTGGAATAAAAGTACTCAAATTATAAAATAGGTCTTCAAAAGTAGAAAAATAATAAACAAAAAATTCAAGCAATTGATCTGACAAAAGTTATCTTATCCAAAGATAAAGGTAACAAAAAAAAAATTGTCATCATTTTAATTTATTACTGATAAAGCAAAAGATTCCTGCAACATTAATTTAAGTTAATCATATCATAGAATGACTCGAAAAAAAAAATCTTTCTTTTTTCTTTTCTAAGATCAACAATAATTTGAGTAAAAGATTTCCACAACAATAATTTAAAATCAGCTCAATCATTTGGAATGACTTGAAAAAAAAAATCTTTCTTTTCTTTTATAAGATCAACAATAGTTTATGGAAATGTTAGTATTCAAAATAAATTATTCAAACGAAAAACGAGTACCAGAAATTTCATTTGGAGATCATATCGTGCAACAAATGATGTAATAAATACCCCACCTCTTGCGGCACGCTTAGATTATTCAGACAAAAGGTATCTTATCCAGTCAAAAAATGAGTGTGATCATGTTAATTTATGATTTGGAAAGCAAATTAAAGATTCCCACGTACAATAATAATTTAAGAGCTCAATCATAGAATGACTTATCAAACAGTCTTTGTTTTCTTTTCTAAGAAGTCTCCCACTAACACTACTTTTATGGTAAAGAGTTCAAGTAAGCCCAAAGAAACACATAGCACTACTTTTATGGTTTTATCCTTTATGTATCAAATTATCAAGACTAAAAAATATAGCCTTAAATAAAATGTATATCAGTATTAATAAAGTAAAAAGAGAGAAGAAAAAAAAACACAAAAACATTGAAAATGAAACCCATCATGAGGTGGAATAAAATGCAAACGTAGCAATTAATCAGACAAAAGAAATCTCATCCAAAGCAATAGAATATGCATGATAGGTTTCTCGAAAGTAGGTCTATGAATATGCATCACCACTCCCACTTGAGCACAATAGAATTATTAGCCACTTCCTTCAGCTGCCCCGCTTTCTCTTTTTCAGCCCTTCTTCATTAAGCTATAGATCTTTTTCGGCCCTTCAAATTATTCAAGAATTGTTTGGAAATAATTTTTATCTTATTTCAATATTCCATCTCATCTCATCTCATTCTCAAACATCACTCAAATACAAACACTTTCAAATTGATAATTACAATTTTTTTAAACTTTCAAACAAAATATAAAAGATAATTCAACTTTTTCAAATCTTCAAACAAAAATATTAATATTTAAAATTAATATTTTAATAATATTTTAATTTTTTAATAATTTTTATTTAATTTTTTCTCACTCATTTTTCAAAACTTAATTAATACTTAACTTAAGTTTATTAATACTTAACTTAAGTTATATCTCTATTATTCACAAATCATCTTACTAGTTACTATTTATAAAATTTCATCTTATTTCATTCTTTAAGCATCTTTTAATGTTTTATATTTTATGCTATTAGTTATCAATAATATGGCATATTATGTCCTCTAATTATAAAAATTAAAATAAAAAAACCAAGTGACATGATTATATGTAGTTTGAACAGTAATTAAAACTAAATTACGAAGAGTCAACCTAATTTGAATTCATTAGTACTACTATTGTAAGAGATCTCCAGAAATTTGTGTGTAGCTGGTAGCTGGTAGCTGGTAGCTGGTAGCTGGAAAGTGCCTTTCTTCCACCGTGAACAAGTGTAAAGGGCCTTCTTGACGTTTCTAATTGGAAACCACGTGGAAAAAGGGGAAAAAAATTACAGAAAATGAAGCACGTGTCGAAAAAGCAATGACTGCAGAGGTCTGCAAAAGATAGCAAAATACAAAAGAGAGCTAATTGAAAGGAAAAGTAGGAAGGCGAGAGCAATGTTTTTTACTTTGGAGAAGCAAAAGATTCCCCAATTTCATCGTTGTGGACCACTACAAAGGAGCTGTCAATGCATGCATGCACGCACGCAGCAAGCACCAAGCTGGTGGAACCAAATAATTAAGCAATTGGATCGTGTTAGAAACCAAATAATATAGAGCTAAGTAATTGTGATCCAGAATGATGGGATTGGGAAATCTTTTGCTTATCCAAAGTTTAAAACAATAGTTTTTTGGTCATTCCTACCTACTTTTCTTTTGAATAAGATATCATATAATCTTGTTGGACCATTAGCTTTCACGTTTTCCTTTTCTATTTTTTCTTTTTTCCTTCACATTTCTACTTCTTTCTATATTTTGCTAACTTTTGTGTTTTCCTTTTCTGTTTGTGCTCCCGTCGCCTCCAACAATTAGCAGCTGGTGCTTCTAGTAATTTTGCACTTAATTTATTCTAAATTATTAAAAGTGATACAGCGTATTCGAAACAGTACTTTGATTTGATTGTCAATAATTTTGTACGACACACCTTTTTTTGTAAAATAAAAAATCAATCACAGCGGTTGAAATTAAAGGAGCGCAATTTGTGAGATTTTTATAATTAAAGGATAAATTATTTTAGTTTTTTTTTTTATTTTTACACTTTACTTTATTCATAAAACTCGAAGTTACACCTGTGAATCACGATTCTCACAAATACAATAATTTAAGATTAGAGCATAATTATGTAATGACTCATAACAGAAGTCTTTTTTTCTTTTCTCTTCTCTATTTTTAAGAAAATTCCAAGTCAGCTCCGACTAGCATGACTATAGTTTTTAAGATTTCTAAAATTTTTATTGAAATTTTAAGAGTTCAAGTAGGACATAAGCCAATGATCCAACTGGAAAAGAACGATAATTAAATCTTTATCGTCAATGGCAAAAAATCTCTCTTCCTGCATGTCCCATGTTGAGTAGGAAGAGATATAACTTTCCTTGTTGGACTAACAATATTAATTAAGGAAGCGGCTGAGTATTCAAAATTATATAAAAAAAAATTTTTTTTTCACCATCTCATTTTCTCTCAAGCGTTTCACTCCGAAGCCAAAACCCACCCAAAAAAATCATATCTTCTTTGTCTAGAGAGGGGTGAAGTTTCGGCTCCTCCATTCCTCCTCCTATCTGGCTAGTCTAGAAACTATGCAGCCCATTTTTCTAGTCTTTTTTTTTTCCATCCATAGTAAGGAGGAAACGCCTATATGCTACCTTCCGAAGCCTAGTGACCGCCACGTGCTTTACTGCAAGATTCCTCAGCCGCCAATCTTTCAGATGGTCGAAGAATATTGTTGAATGGGCCACACGCGTTGATCAAAGCGCACATGAGATCCACGTGCCACAGCACTAAGAAACTCTTGTTGTCGCCACGCGCTACATTTCTGGGGCCAGCGACCTTAGATTTTTCAGATCCGACCGACCTCCATACTCCTAGCTTGGCGCACGTCTCACACGTGCCGCCACAGTCCCTAACTGTTGTCCTCTGGCAATTTGAGGGTTCTTTTATTTGCTATCTACCTATATTCTTGCTTCTCATAACCAAGGATCCTTTATAAAGAAAACAAGGTAAAAGTTACATCCCAAATGTTTTATATTTACATATCAAAGTATAAAAACTAAAACAATTTACACTTTAATTATAAAAATCTGACAAATTGTGCTCATTCAATTTCAACCATGCATTAAGATTGATAAAATAAAATTAAAAATTAAAAAAAAATAGGTGAGTCGTTGTACATCATGTACAATATTGATAATCAGATCTTCACAAAATATTTAAATTGTAAGTTTTTTATAGTTTCGATACAATGTATCACTTTTAATAATTTAGGGTACAAATTAGAGGGTAACATCGCTACTAGAAGCACCAGCTGCTAAACCATGCATGTTGGAGCTAGGCAACGGGATCAGAGAACACAAAAGAGGTTTAGAAAAGTTGGAAGGTTTTGGAAAGATTAAAAAGATAGAAAGAAGAAGAAATTTTAGCGAAACTATTTAGAAAAAAGAAAAGAGTAAAAGCAGAAAATGGAAACACAAAAAACGTAAATTATTTTGCTCCACAAGTCTGCGAAAGTTAACAAAGTAAGCTAGAAAAGAGGAAACTAATGGTCCAACAAACTATGATCTCTTATTCAAAAGAAAAGTAGGAAGGACCAAAGCAATGTTTTTAACTTTAGATAAGCAAAACATTCCTCAATCCCATCATTGTGGACTACTACAATTCAAGTAGCTATCCATGCAGCAAATACCAAAAACGACGGAGTTACCAATATTAATTTAAACATAATTTGTACTAAGTTGGGAAACTTCATGCATGAGATCGAGCGTCCACTTTATATTTAGATGATCCTGATCACATGATCTCTCTCTTGAGCACCTATTTAAAATATTAGACTAGTAGCCATGCACTTAGATCCTCAGCTGCGTCGCCCTTCATTCCCCCTTCATTCCCACAGGTCTGCAAACGTACGTAGCTAAACAAAAAGCAAAAATTCAAGTAATTGATCAGACAAAAGATATCTTATCCAAAGATAAAGTAGTCAACAAAAGAGAATTAGGCGATCATGTTAATTTATAACAACAAAGCAAATTAAAGATTCCTACGCACAACAATAATTTAAGACTTATCTCAATCATGGAAGGACTGTAAAAGAAGTCTTTCTTTTCTTTTCTAAGTCTCCCACTAGCACTACTTTTATGGTTGTTAAAGAGTTCAAGTAGGCCCAAAGATACATGTAATCACTGATCCAACGGGAAAAAATGATAAAATCTCTATCAATTACTAAGAATCTCTCTTCCAGCCCCATGCTGAGTATAAGGATGAACTATCCAAATTTTCAAGTATTGCAAAACTTGTAAACTATCCAAATTATTAAGTGTTATTTATACTAATTAAGAATAAAATATAAATAATTAAGGATGCGTTTGGTAGCTAAGATATATAAAATGAGAAATTCTAAAAATTTATCACAATTTCCTTCTTATACATGAATATTACTTAAGTACAAAATATTTTTTTAATCATTTTTTAAACATCTTTAATTATTAAGAAAAAAAATTTTAAAAATATCTAAAAATTCATTAATAATCACTTCCTTAACTATTAAAAAAAATTAAAAATATATAAGTGAGTACATTTAATATACATATTTAAAATTAACCGAGACAGCTGATCATGGTCCAACAAAAGATCTCTAAATCAAAAGAAAAGTTGAAAGCTGGTCGACTATATATAAAGCTAGACATGCATGTTTATAACTTTGCGTACCCAAAAGATCATGATTCCCCAATCCCATCGTCATTGACTAGAAAATATATAAGTCTGCATGCTGCAAACGCCAAAGGTGGAACCAATTTAAACAATTAGTTAGGGTAATGAAATAAAAAATTACTTATTTTTTTCTTTAAAAGAAAAAATCTAAAACCATCTACTGGATTAATTAGCTTAATTAGTAGGAAAATATAATAAAATTTTTGGTGATAAACAGCAAGGTACGTGAGTTGGCATCTAACAGCTAATTATTGTCATTAAAAACAGTCCAATATATATAATGATATTCAAGTGGAAAATAACCTACTAGAATGGACGCACATCACAAACGAGACAATATCCATCATCAATATATATCACAAACTATTTACATTACAAGTGGAATACTTCTAATCATGCGAAAAGCACCCAGCTTGCTCGCGGAAGACTTCTTTTGTATAGTCCTTCCCTTGCTTTAATAATTTCTTGCTCAAACAGGGGGAAAAAAGAATGCTTCAATTATTATTGCTCGTGGAATCAATCTTACCAACTTTTGTCTTCGGATAAGAAATGTTTTTGTAGGTAATTAATTAACTTCTTCCTGCTTTTTGCAATGAGTGTTGCTTTAATGTCTTATCTATTCCGATCAGTTTATAATTTTGACTTCTTTAATGAAATTTTTATTTTGGTTTTGCATAGAAGTAGAATCTAATTAGGTAAGTAATTGCCTTTCTAAGGGTTCATTATTCTTTAATATTCCAATAGAGCATGAATATTATATACTTATATATACGAGTCGATTGACCGATCGAGAAGATTAGATATTGCTTAATTAATTTAGAGTGGACCCCCTAGTACTTGGTAATTAGGCACGATAAAAGTTACGTTTTATAAGTGCATGCATGCAACCATTGCAATTTGGTTTCAAATTAATACATTAAGGTTCGTCGGTAAAAGAATACATGAAGTTGCAATTTGGTTTCAAATTAATATATTAAGTCATGATCTTCCTCTCTGCAATTTCCTCTGTTTATGATGGGAGAATCTTTTGCTTTTCCAAAGGTATAAACATGATTTGACGGATCATTTTCTTTCTCGTTTCTTGTTGTTAGCTCACTAGTTATGTTTATCTTTTAATAATTCATGTTACTAGTGATATAGGAACTGATGTGTTTAATCTATTTAAGTGGCTCCACCACCCTGAATAATGACTACTTTATAAAGTATGAGCAAACCAAGTTCATTTTTCAACTTTTATATATGTTTGAAGAGTATCGACGATTGCAAATTCTTGACGACCACATTCACAATGGGAGTAATGCGGAGGAAATAAAAAAAAGTTACTAATGTTGCAATAAGAAGCCTTAGTGTTAAAGGAGACGATAGGCCTACTATGAAGGAAGTGGCACTCGAACTGGATGGATTGAGAGTTAAGGAAAAGCATTCAAGGAAAAAAGATAATCACAACACACAAGAGGGTGAGCACTTGGTTTGTACGTCCGTGCAATCTTTAATTATTGATGTTAGCATGGGAAATGAAACACTAAAACCATTGATAGCATGGGAAATGAAACACTAAAACCAATGGATGATGCTAGATAATCCTTAATCCTTAGTGTTAAGACAGGCTCAATCTTTGGCTGTCAACATGATCCAATATTATTGCTACTACCCATCGCATTCAATTCCTCCCATTATTCCTTTACCGCTCACTCCCCACCATATGTATTCTTGCTCTCACCACCAATCAGCTGCTAGCTAGCATCTTCCTTCAAATCTCTGTTTCTTTCAATCTCTCTCTTTCCAAATCCTTCCAGCATTTCTAAATGGCCTTTTTTGTGCTCTCGTCGCCTGGTCCAACAATTAGCAGGTGCCCTATATATCTGGAGGGTATCGCCCACTTTCCATAAGCCTCCACTGCTTGGCTTGGATTCGAAAAGAAATTATGAGTGCCGCCTAAATGGAGATTTTTGTTTCCTTGCATTCAACGTTCAGGTACTTAAAAGAGTGTGAAGAGATCTTTGTGTATGCTATAATGTTTGCTCGTGTGTGCTTTGTAATATTGAAAGCTTTAATTTTGTATAGGTAAGCAAGTTGTGTATCTAATTAGGTGTTCGCTTTATGAGTATTTTCATGTACATGTTTTTCTTAATTCTTAATTATTTTTTATTCTTGAATTATTTTTGGTAAAGTATTTTTATTTTAATGTTTGAATTTGAGATATTTTCTACTTTCTAAAAGAAAAAATTATTTTTTGAGAAATTTTTTAGCCAAAAATAGATTACACAAAAGTAAACTAATAAGCTGACATGACATGATATAGTACATTAAATTATAAAGCTAGTTTTATAGTTACGTATCATGTGACGCCCCAACTCCCACATATGGAGACACGAGAATCGTGACGTCAGAATGATGACAACACAGGTCATGCATTTCAACGATAAGTGTCAAATGTATGTACATGCAAAACGTGTACGATAAAAATGCAGCGGATAAATTAAATAAGTCAACTAAATACCAGAATTTTACATACAAGTTTATCAAAATAAAAGTAGTATAGAAAAGAGTAATACAATTATCCCAAAAATTATAATACAAAGGGCAAAATACATAAACGAGCGGGAAAATAAATCTGAATACATGAGAGCAACCCTAGGTCACTCATCTAGTGGAGCCAAAGCCTCAGGCTTGACGTTCTTATTTGCATCAAAGTCTACGATTCCATAAAATGAAACCTTAGGATATCGAATGCCGTGAGACTGTAAATCTCAGTAAATAATCACCCAAACAAAAAAAGAGATAAAAACACATTAATGCATCCAACAAACATGCGTGCATATGAAAAAACACGTATGTGACCCAAAACCCTCATTTTCCCAAAAAATGATTATTTTCCAACTCATGTCAAAAATCCCTTTCAACCCAAAACACGCCATGAATAATATCCGTCAGTTTTCCAGAAATGGCCCAAACATAAACCAATCAATTTCCCAGAAAATGGTGCTACTATCTATTAAATCATAAACCGTCATTTTCTCGAAAAATAACTCAACATAATCATTTATCGAACACTATAGGTAAAAATTGCAGACGGGACTTTACCACTATACCTATGTTGTAATACCTCGTATTTACTTTTGTTTTTAATAAATGATTATTTAAATTATTATAATTAATGAATCTCTTGTTTTAAATTTAATGTGTTAATCATTAGATTTATTTTATGATTTTTAAGATGGGAAATTTATTTTATATGCTTACTTGCTATTAATTATTTTTTTGCATTTAAATTACTCTCTAACTTAAATTATTTCATTGTTAGGCTTAAAATATTTTATTTTATTAATATAGAGTTGAAGTGGTTTTTAATTGCCTTATTATTTATTTTTAGTGTGTCTTTTTATTTCTTAGAACCTTATATCTCGGTTTGGGCTTATTGCTGTTGGATTTCCTTCATTTGTGGGCCCAAGCCCACTCGGATTCCAGCCCAACCCGTTGCCCATGAACCCAGCCCTCTCTTCCCCTCTAAACGGCGTCGTTTTGGGCGGCTTAGGGCTTTCCTTTCAGCCGTCCACCCTTCTTTCTCCTTGCTTTTCGTTCTCCTCTCTGCTTCATCTCCATTCTCCTTCTTCAGTCTGTGGAATTTTGCTTCTTTTCTTCTTCTCCACTGTGATGGGGAAGGAGGGGCTGCAGTGGCTGGTGATAGTTGGCCGCGCCGTAAACCCTAAGAGAGAGAGAGAGAGAGAGAGAGATCTAGTTTCGATTAAAGCGTGAGATCTGAGAGGGGGAGAGGCAGTGTGGAAGCGGAGCGGGTGGGGGGTGGTCAGACGACCTCCAGTGAACACCTGAGGGCGGCGAACCACGACGGTATGCGGCGGAACCCTAGGTGAAAATTTTCTAAATTGCACTGGAAGGAAACAGAGAGAGGGCATGTGAGATCTGGGGAGGTAGAGAACGAGATTGAGAAGGAGAGGAGGGCTTGGGATGGGTTTCAAACGGGTAGAGGCTCGACCTATTTATAGGTCGTCGAACTCCTCCACAACAGCACAACCCTCGGCTTTGTTGGTGGAGTTGGACGGTGGGCAGGACGGAAAAGATGGGCAAGCTTCACAATGCAAGGTGCGCGACGGCTGGTTTGCGTCAGCTGAAAAGCTCACGGGGAGGCAGAGAGAGAAAGGCACGGATTGGGGGAGAAGGGGGCGGTGGCCAGACAGGGACAGTGGGCTGTGCATTTCAGACGTGTGGTGGCAGCATGGGCTGCGAAAAGGTCATGGTTGGGGTGGTACGGTGCTCGGGGAGAAGGGCGGGGAAAGAAAGAGGAGGGACGAAAATAGGGTTTTCTCACCCTCCAAACCAAAACGGCGCCGTTCAAAAGATGAGAGGCTGGGCTCCTCATCTTGAGCTGGGCTTTCACACGGGCTGAGCCCACTGCCTTCACACAAACTCACACTTAATTTGAAAGAAAACCACTTCCAAATTAATCTTGGGCTTCACAATATTAAAAGAAAAACACTAAAAAAAAATTTCAGACTTGGGCTCCACAGAGATTTACCTCCATTAATTTTATTTTGCAAAGCTAGGTTTGAGTATGGTCTAATTTGCCTCAGATTTACCTTCTTCATGTAGAAAATGATCGAGAACGTTACTAATTATTAATTTGGCATATATTGAGGGAAAATTAAGTAAATATGTTAATTATGTTATATTATATATGGTGAATAAATAAGTTGATCTTCTATATTCATTTTTTAACATAATACATTTACTCGTTATTTTCGGACCATAATCAAGCATTAATTGGAAATTACAATCAAACTAAGAAAACTCTCTTCATCCTACTTAGCATGGGGCAGGTAGTTTTTCTTATTCATTTTTAGAAAACTTTCATCTCATTTCATCTCATCTTATCTTAATCATTATAATTTTTTCAAATTTACATACAAAATAAAATAAATAATTTAATTTTTTCAAATTTTAATATAAAAATAATATATTTTAATAATATTTTATTTAATTTTTAATTTTAATCTCAACTTATCTTATTTTTAAAAATAAAAAATGAATTGATAGAGATTTTATCATTTTTTTCTAGTTAGATCAGTACTGATTACGTGTATCTTTCGACCTACTTGAACTCTCTTAAAACCACAAGAGGAGTGCAAGTGGGAGACTTATTAAGAAAAAGAGAGAAAAAAGAATCTTTTTAAAGAGTCATTTTATGATTGAACTCTTAAATTATTGTCGTAGGTGAGAAGCTACTTTAATTTGCTCTGTCAGTCATAAAGTCACATGATGCCCTACATTTCCTATAATAATTTCATTTGCAAAGCTGTCCGATCAAAGTCATTTTGCTTTTTATTCCACCTCATGATTTTTTTTTTTTTTGATAGGATCCACCTCATGATCTTTAAAAGCCATAGCACTGCTAGTGGAAAGACTTCTTAGGAAAAGAAAGAAAGACTTCTTTTATTGTCATTATTGAGCATTTAAATTATTGTTGTACGTCATAATCTGTTGCTCTACCAGTCATAAATATTGCATTCATTTTTCTGTCTTTTTCTTATTTTTTTCTTTGGATAAGATATCTTCTGTCTGATCAGTAACGGACTCACTTGGACTTTTATTTGTTGTACACCTAGTGATGTGTTTCCTTTTTCCTGATTTTGTATTTTTTTTTTTTTTGTCATCTTTTCTTTACTCCGGAAATTATTTATTTTGTATGGTTTAAATAGTACTAGAAGTTTTACACTCGAGCTATAAGTTGTGCTTGTTCACTAAAATTTTTTATCTTAAATATAAAATTTTTATCTCATCATTACAACTTTTTTAAATCTTCATATAAAATATAATAAACTATTTAATTTTTTCTTAACTTTTTCAAATTTCAAAACAATAATATTATTAAAATATAATATTTTAATATTTCATCTTAAAATTTAAAATTTTTATCTGAGAATTCTCGACCAAACAAAACCAGAGCATCCTCAATAAGATTAGTCAAATATTAAATTCATCTCCTCTTTAGATCTCAAATTATCACCATAATAGATTAGCCAAAATCTAAATATTTCAACTTTAACTACAATAAACACAAAATCTATTTCTAAATTTGATTGCTACTGTAGCTTCATCAAATATTTATTTTATCTATTATTTCTCTCTCTTCGTCATTCCACTCAACTCTAACCACTATTTCTATGAAAAATTCACTGCATACAACTCAATTAAAATGAATAATAAAAGGGTAAAAAGTGATAACATAAAATAAATTAATATATAGTTAAAAAATATTAAATATTTTTTAATTATTAATTATTTTATTACTATATAATAAATAAATATAGAGATTTGATGTGAATAGTCAAAGTGAAATTTATCTTATATTATTTTATTATTATATAATAAAAAAATAGCTATTCCAATATAAGACTTATGTGAATGGAATAACCAAAAGTCAAAATCTATCTAACATTCATCAAAAGTGACATTTAGCTTTGGTTAATCCACTGATGATGCTCTAAGGTTTTGTTCACTTTCATAAAATATCTCATCTTATTTAATCATTGTAATTTTTTTAAATTTTTATATAAAATAAAATAAATAATTCAACTTTTTCAAATTTCAATACAAAAATAATATTAAAATAATATATTTTACACATCACAGACAAAACACCAAACAAACATAATAAATAAATATGCAAATGCATGCAGACGGTATATTGGATGACATGACATATATTTAGGAAAAAGATCAGTAAATATGTTAATTATGTTATATTATATATGGTGAATAAATAAGTTGATCTTCTCCGTTCATTTTTTAACATAATACATTTACTCATTTTTTCCGGCCATAATCAAGCATTAACTCGAAATTAACAATCAAACTAAAAACCCTTAGTTTTTTTTGTTTCTAAAGCTAACTCATGTTAGACTTTTGTGAATAGTGGTTAAATAATTTGTGAATAGTGGTGAGATAGTTTGAGTTGAGTAAATTTGAAGTTTTGGGAAATGAGAGAGGAAAAGTTGAATAAAAAATATTATAAAATTAAAATATTGTTAGAATATGGTTTTTTAATATTATTTTTATTTAAGAATTTGAAAATGTTGATTTTTTTTTTCAAAGTTTGAAACAATTATAATGATTAGTTTAAAAGTATTTGTATTTGAATGATATTTGGGAAATAAATGGGATGTGATAAGATGAAATGAGATGTGAATTTTGGAAATGAAACTTTTTCCAAACAAACCCTTAATTATGACTCTAAGCGTGCCACAAGAGGTGCCACAAGAGGTGCCATTGGGTAATTATATATTAATTCGAGTAATACTAAAATGTGCAAGTGTCACGCAGTACCCTTTATGAAAAAGTGAATAAATGTAGAACTCACATAAAAAATTAGTTTTTTTAATTGTGAACTTTACTTTTTTTCAAAATGAGTGCATAGTACCATTTGCATAATTCATAACTGTATCTAGCATTATTAATTATGCGTTGCATGAATGTCATGACATCTCCAAATACCATTGCCTTTAACGAAATAATTTTGAATACTCATATTCATTTTTTCGTTTGAATAATTTATTTTCAATAGACACCCTTCCTTAATCAAATTGTTAGTCCAACAATGACATGATGAGCTATATCTCTTTATCCTACTTAGAATGGGATAGGAAGAGAGATTCAATTTGAAAGTTGAGATGAGATGAGATGTCTCATTTAGTTACACAGATAATATGAGATAAAATTTGAAAGTTAGATAAAATATTATTATAATATATTTTTTAATATTATTTTTATTTTGATATTTCAAAAAGTTGAATTATTTATTATATTTTATATAAAAATTAAAAAAATTATAATGACGAGATGAGATAAGAAACTAAAGGAGGATAATTAATAGAGATTTTATCATTTTTTCCAATTGGATCAGCGATTACATTAATACATGTATCTTTGGCCCTACATGAACTCTTTAAAAACCATAAAAGTAGTGCTAGTGGGAGACTTCTTATAAAAAAAAGAAAGACTTCTTTTACGGTCCTTCCATGATTGAGATAACTCTTAAATTATTGTCGTATGGGGTAATCTTTAATTTGCTTTGTCAGTCATAAATTAACATGATGGCCTGATTCTCTTTTGTTGACTACTTTATCTTTGGATAAGATATCTTTTGTCTGATCAATTGCTTGAATTTTTGTTTTTTGTTTTGCTACATTTGCAGACCTGTGGGAATGAAGGGGGAATGAAGGGCGAGGAAGCTAAGGATCTAAGTGGCTGGCTAATAGTCTAGTATTTTAAATAGGTGCACAAGAGAGAGATCGTGTGATCAGGATCATCTAATATATAAAGTGGACGCTCGATCTCATGCATGAAGTTTCCCAACTTAGTACAAATTAATTATTTAAATTAATTGGTTCCATCTTTTTTGGTATTTTTTCATGCATGGATAGCTACTCTGTAGTAATCCACGATGAGGGGATTGGGGAACCTTTTGCTTATCCCAAGTTAAAAGCATTGCTTTCGTCATTCCTACTTTTCTTTTGAGAAAGAGATCACGTTTTGTGGACATTAGCTCTCTTTTTTAGCTTATTTTGTTAACTTTTGCAGACCTGTGGGGTCAAAATAATTTACCTTTTCTGTGTTTCCATTTTTTGCCTTATTCTTTTTTCCTCTTTCCAAATGGTTTCGCTCAAATTTCCTCTTCTTTCTATCTTTCTGATCTTTCCAAATCCTTCCAACTTTTCTAAATTACCTTTTTTTAGTTCTCCCGTCCCCTCCAACACGAATGGTTTTGGAAAGTGATACACTGTATCGAATTCATTATAAGAAAGATGACTTTTTATATGATTTAAATTAGATGCGAAAAATATAAAATTGTTGAGAAAAAAATTTTAGCAACTATTTTATATTTTCTATATCTAATTTAAACAACGCAAAAAGTTATTTTTCTTGTAGTGACTATAAAAAATTAGCAATATAAATATTTTGTGAAGATCTATCTAATTGTCAATATTGTACATGATGGATGTACAATGACTCACATTTTTTCCCCCCATCAATCTTAACGGTTGAAACTGAATGAGCACAATTTGTCAGATTTTCTTTATAAATGATATGTAAATTAATTAATCTTCATATGAATAGAGTTTTCCTCCGCCAAAAGTAGATAAGAAGTAAACCAAATTTTCTTTCAAAGAAAAAAAGAAGTAATTTTTTATTTTATTACCCTGACTAATTATTTAAATTGGTTCCACGTCCTTTGGCCTTTGCGGCGTGCATATCCCTTATTTTCTAGTCAAAGACGATATTGGAATTGGGGATTCATCGTTTGGGTCTAGAACCCAAAATATTATGTATACATGGATTATATTAAGCATTTTGGGTTTTATTAGTTGATTAGGTTGTTGTGACTTGGGAAAATGTAGGCTTTCCTCTTATACTCTCTACTCAAACATTGATGTATCTCTATACATGGGTTGATGTATTTCAATATTGGAATGTTGTTTTTCAAAATGTTATATATATACATGAGTGCAACCAGAGCATTTGAATCCAAGATTTTGGTCCGACCCGACCTGACCCTCAGAGAAAGCCTCACAAAATGCGAATCGACCCAACCTAGAAATTATACTCTCTACTCAAACATTGATGTATCTCTATACATGGGTTGATGTATTTCAATATTGGAATGTTGTTTTTCAAAATGTTATATATATACATGAGTGCAACCAGAGAATTTGAATCCAAGATTTCTCTCCGACCCGACCCGACTCGCAGAGAAAACCTCATAAAATGCGAATCGACCCGACCTAGAAATTACGGGTCGGGTCGAACCCGTTCTTCGCTCTACTTTCGAGCCGTTCATTTGCAGAGTTCCAAAACCCACATCTTCAACCCAATTTGTTTTCCTTATGCATTACAAATGGTAGATGTGTCATGAGTGAACAAATTCAAAATCAAAGAAACAATAAGAAGAAGAAGAGGGGCCCGAGAATATGAAATGGATATAATATTGGGTGTTGGTATCTTCAATCCCAGCACGTCCACCTTGAAGATGTGAGAGGTCGGGGTCTCCTTCCAGTCGACTCTAGCGTGCGCGAACAAAGACATCTCGGAGGAAGAAGGTATCTCGGAGCGTTGAGGGAAGAGAAAAATCTCGAACGGGTCCCACACCTCCAGTGAGAATGGGTCGAAGATGTTGGATCGGCGTCCAAAAATGGATGGAATTATTGACTTGCTTGCTTGATTTCGATTCGAGGAATTGGGAATGAAAATCAAATTGATGGTTTTAACAGACGGATGAAAGGTTTAATGCGGATGAACGTTCCAGACCATTCTCTAGACTCATGGAGCATGTCCTAGAAGCTTTGAGAATCTGGACCCAGGGATGCGCTCTTTTCGAAATAAGCCTACAAAATCCTAAGGAGAAATCTCTCTGGTAAATTCAAAGGAAAACGAAAATGCTTAGAAAAATTCAAAGAGTAACAGAAACAAGAAACGAGAGAGGGGCTTCACTTTTTCAGATTTCAGTCAGGTTCAAATGTCGCCCGATATTAGTCGGATTGGAGGATTGTTGAAACCGACATGTACTGTAACAACCCGCTAAAAATCTAACCTTATCTCCTCGATTTTCTCTTTCTTTTTATTTTGCACATATTAGTCAGCAAGACAATCAGTTTTGGTTTCTTTCCCGACAGCAATCACCATCTCTCTCGTCTCTACCCTCATCTGAAATCATGCGCATAATTTATATTTTATTTTAAATCACGTAATTTGTTCTTCACCGACAATAGTAAAATCATGAATAGAATTATCCTAAGTGTTATACCTCGATGGCGTATTCCGGATCTTATTCACTGAATTTCAAGGTATTAGATAAGCTTGTTTTTTTTAAAAGTAGCACAATTATAATAATTTAATGAGCTCTGAAAATATTATAATTGTAGATAATTACTTAGATTAAATATTTTAATTGTTTTAAGATATTAAGAGGTTTAATTTTACGTTGAAAAATCTTATTTAAATTAAATGGTTTTATCCTCTTTGAGTGATTAAAGATACTTTATCATTTTAAATAATGATGAAGAAATATTATTTTATAAACTTTAGTTTATAAAATAATAATCTATCTTAATTCCTCTTAGTGTTTATTTAAGTGTTTTATGCACTTTGATTAATTAATGATACTTTATCATTTTAAATAATGATGAAGAAAATATTATTTTATAAACCTTAGTTTATAAAATAATATTCTATCTTAATTCTTCTAAGTGTAGTAATTAAGTGTTTTATTAATTTAAATGGTTTTATCCTCTTCGATTAATTAACGGTACTTTATCATTTTAAATAATGATGAAGAAATATTATTTTATAAATTTAGTTTATAAAATAATATTCTACCTTAATTCTTCGTAATGTTTTATTTAAAGTGTTTTATTTAAAATAAAACATTTACATGTTTTTAATCAGTGTTTTAACTCACCGTTGGATTATTTGAGGATCCCGAAGCGTAGGATTGAAGCAAAATACCCAAGCCCTACCCTTTTCCCTTCACTTTTTCTTTTTTTTCTTTTTCTCTTTTCTCTCCTTCTTCCTCACTCACGTACAAACCATGCTCACGTTTTCTCTCCTCCATGACCAATCGGTTTGACCTTCCTACCGGCGCCACCTCCGGCCGCCGTGCCTCACCTCCCATACCGGCGCGATCTACTCCCTCCGGTGAACATTTTCCAACCGGTGGTGTACTAAACCGGCCTCTCTTTCTCTCTCTTTCTCTCTTCAAAAATATGGGTCTCTAAGGGTTTTTCCCATTTTTGGACCACCATACACGGCCAAATCAACCACCAAGCACCACCATTGGACTCACCTCATCAAGGGCTTCCTCCCCATGTCTTTCTTTTTCCCTAACTCTCACTTTTCTCATATGGGTTTCTCAAAAATACACATTCGGTTTCACCACCGTACGCCGCCGTACACGGCCACCCATGGTGTTTCACCACCACCAACTTGTTCCTCTCATCACCATGAACCTCCCCAAGAAATTTCATGACCAACGGAGCTTCGTAGAGCTCTCACTCTCCTACACTCTCCAAGGCCAAAAATGGATTCAAACGGCCGATCCGTCGCCGTTAGTCGCCGTTCGACCACCACCTCGCCACCACAGCTCCATCACATGTTCATCTATCTTTCCCTAGCTTGCCATGAAGTTCTATGGAATTTCGCTACCTCGCGTCTCCTCCGCTCACCGTTCGGAGTTACTGTTCACGGCGTGATGCCGCTGTGCTCCGCCACCTTTGACCACCACAAGGCGACCATGAGCCTTCCAAGGCCACGTCTAGCTTTTCTCAGCCTCAAACTACCACTTTATGCGGTGGACAGCCACCGTACGCGGTGTTACCGTCACGTACGTTCTTCCGACACATGTTCGTGACGAGCAGCGAGCGATGCACAGGTTATCCCGTCGATGGTATAACCCTCTATCTCTAGTTATTTTATGTTTAAAATAGTTAGTTTGTTGGTTTGTGGAGCTCGCTGCGTAGTTGTGAAGCGAAGTGTGGTTGTGAAGTGTTGGACTTGATTGTGTAGTATTATGAACTGTGCTGTGATGTATGGGCATGAAATGGATGCCGTAGTTGTGATACGGCGGGTAGTGCGAAGAGAGTACGCGTGTAGCGTATTATGTGTAATGCGGCGACGTGCGCTGTAGTGATGTGTGGCGTAGAATGAAGGGAGTGCATGTGAAGTGTACTCCGTGTTGTATGGTGACGCACCGTGTGATGTGCGTTGGGGTGATGAGTGTTGTAGCGAAAGGAGTACGCGTGGCGCGTATTCCGTGTCGCGTAGCGATACACCGTGAGACGTGTATCGCAGTGATGGGTTTTGTAGCGTGGATGGATGAGAGTTCACGTGAGTGTACTCTGTACTAGATCGTGATACACTGGATGACGTATCACGAAGGGTTGGATGATGTAGCAGAGAAGTGCGGAGTGTATGGTGCAACGTCGGGAAATTGTAACAGTGTCCCGAGGTAGTAGTGATGTGGCCTGTAGTCCAAGGTAACAGGTATTGCCTTGAGACTGACTTGTAACTGAGAGTATAAGGAAATGATGGAGAAGTATCAGAGCATGCAGCGGAAGCATGACGGGTATCGTGACGTGACTCGAGCTTAGTCTTGAGCTGCGTGATGTGATAGAGGTGCATTTGTGGATGCAGTCCTCTCCTATTAAGTGTTGGGATGAACTTGTACAGGGCCGGGAAGTAAGAAGAATCCTATCAACGGGATCTGAGCAAGTTGGTATGGAAGTTTGGAGCTTGTTTATACAAAGCAACGTTAATTTGAGTTATAAGTTGCTCTTAGGTGATAAAAGGGGGATGAAATGCAGGTGTCTCTGGTGAGACACGTGTACCGGACAGGTTTACCATATGGATAATCTGTCCTGATCATGGTTACATGGTACATGAGAGCCTAGGAATGGACGAAGAGTGTTCCAAGTGAGGTGTAGCTCTATGTTTAGAATAGTTACTTATGCAATTAAATAGATGATGATGTAAGGTTATGTGTATGCATGTAGGTTGCCATCTGACAAGCACACAAATGGACTGCATGGAATGAGTATGGCATGAAGTCCAAGTAAGTATTACGTTTATACTCTTCTAGAGTTTTTATGTATAGAAAAGAAGAAAAAGATGAAAGTTTTTCTCAAAAAGTAAAACGAAAACGAAACGTAAGTTTTCAAAGTATAAGTATGTACTGGCCTTTCCTTGGCAGCCCCTCTTTATGCACCCAAAGTATATACGTGTATGCATGTGAATGGATGTTATAAGTAGTACGTATTGTATGTATGTTCATGAAAAGAAAAACGAAATGAAGTTTTAAAAGATGTAAGAATCGTTAAGAATGCAAGAAATGAAATTGTAAGAAAAGAAAGAAAAGAAAACAAGATTTTCCTAAAGTAACTCTTTTCCAAAAATGATTCTTTTCAGACTCTTTTAAAACAGTCTCTTTTTCAAATAAAAGAAAGAAAATATTTTTATCATGAAGAGACTTCTTTTAAAATGTCTTTTACAAAACAAAAGCGAGAAAACTATTTTCTTAATTAAAACCTTATGAATTGTAATAATAGAAGAAAAGTAAGAACTGAAGAAATGTAAGAATTATAAGAACTGAAATGAAAGAATGGACTGGACTGAATGGATGATGTATGAAAATATGTAACGGCCACATGGACTGAAATGGTACCAAATGAAAAGGGGCAGATTGCAATGCCGGGTAAGTAGTACTGGTAGTGCACCCAGTGCTGCACCCTGACTGAAAATGGATTCCCAAACCCGCGGCCACGGGCGGAATCAGGTCCAAAAGACCGCTAACCCCAGCGCACGGGGCGTAACAGTGTGCTATGGGCCGCATGAAAGTGAAAAGAAAAGAAGGTATGTATGTTAAGAAATGAATGCATGTATGAATGAATGAATGGAATGCATGAATGTACGTACGTAAGAAAAGATGAACGAATGAAGAAACGCATGTATGCATGGATGTATGTATGTAAAAATAACAAATGCATAAAAATGTTCTTTAAGAAATGAAAGCAGCAAAGTGTGGGGAACTGTTTTAAAGAAGTAGGCACTTTTTAAAAGAAGAAAACCCTCACCTTGCAACGTTTTTAAAAGAAAAGAAAGACGTATGCATGTTATGTACGATATGTATGTACGGAATGATGAATGCATGACTGAAAATCTATGTTGTTATATTTTAACTGTATGAAGTAATGCTTACGAGTCATCGACTCATTTTAGTTTTATGTGTGCCCTCCCAGTCACAAGATGAGCATGATAAGACAGGACGGACACAGCAGAAGGGGAAAGAGCACGAAGGCCTAGGCAAGATGTTTTTATATGAAAATTTAAATTATGAAAGTTAATGTTTTCCGCTAAGTCTTTTAATAAAAAAAATAAAATAAAATAAAATTTTTTTTTAGCATGGAAGTCTTTTGTATCCTGGCATGAATGGAAAAGAAATGAAAAGGAATAGTAATTCCCGTCGATTTTTATTTTATCAAAATTCTTTTTATATGAAAAGGACCCACCATAAGGACGGGCGTTACATGTACCCAACTCGATTTTAACTGGCTTGACCTAACCGGCTTGTGTAGGTTGAACGTCCTAGTGGGTATTTTGCACAGGTCTACTATATATATAGCATTTTGATATAAGTAGGATATTGTGAGAAAAGACCATTTTAGAAGAGTGAGAAATGGTAAAAAAAGTGAATATTTTCCTGCAGTATTTCCCACAAAGAAACAGGTGACAAAAACTATATTCCAATTAAGCCATACACTGAGAAACTGTATTATGACTAAGCCACCAAATGGAAGGATGGCAAAATATCAATTTCAATAAAATGCTCCAAGTAGACAAAAAGTTTTTCCCTCAAACAAATATCATGAACAATACTTTTTACCGACAAAATCAATAGTTTGAAAAATTATATTTATAACTTTTACTCATGATTGGCAGTGATGTGGAAAATATGTATTGCCACGAAAAAATGTCATGCAAAATATTTATTATCCATGTGTTCATTAGGTTTGAAATAATGTATTTTCGTCCATTATTGATGAGTGGTTTTGGTTGGGAAAGATGTATTTCTATGAAATGCGTTCATGAAAAATATAAATTCCACTAGCACATTTTGTGTTAAAACTAGTATTTTCCACCAACACAAATTGATTTGATTAATCATTTGCCACAGAATTCATTGGTTTTCTCCACGACCTAGTTGATGGGAAAAGGTCAGCATTTGCCATGTGTTCATGAATTGGTGGGGGAAAACACTTAAGTGTACGTCACCAATTTTAAATTACTAGTCTCTCAAGGATATATTTAGTGAGAAAAGAGCATTTCCCACTACAAATATAATTTTTCCGAATACATATCATTGCACTAAAAATCAACAAATGTTGTAGTGACAATAGCTTACATACACACATACATATATATATGGGAGAACGAATTTAAAATATCTAGATTTGATACTTAAAATTATTATTATATTATGCTTGTTTTAGATATGAAAATTAATATAATTTATCATTTATGACTAAAATTAAAATGAATTCATCAAAACACTAAAAAATTGGCCACGTACAAATTAAACTTTGTTTTTTTATTCATAATTATCGATCGTTCCATTGTTTTGGTATGATGCTGATCATAACTCTATTTTTCCCCTTTAATTAATTTCTTACAGAAGATAAAAATAATGACGAATGACTCTGATGTCAGACATGGACCAATCACGTGGGCACCAATCACCGCTCCACCCCTGGGAGCTACTGTTGCTAAAAAATTTCGTGATTAAAGAAATCTTTTTTAATAATATTGTAAATTTTAAAAAAAATTTATTTAAAAGTGTTAAAAAAATATATAAAAAAAGTAAAATAAAAAAAGCACACTTAACTCTCAGCGCCGTGTTAAGTGTGAAAGAAATTGTGAAAAATATTGACATTTCTAACTTTTTTCGGTTGCAAGGTATCATAGACGTACATTAAGTACATGATTATCCTCAATCATGTGAACCTTCTAATCGCTTTTAATTCTGGAATTAGAAGGATTTCAAAAACCAAAGAAAAATAAAAAGTTAATTGGGAAATTAATTAGGGATAATAAATTGGGTTATTAATTAGGGTTTATACTTTATAAATTAGTCGCATCCAACATGCATGGTTTAGCAGCTGCGTGCTGCTTCTAGTAATTTTACATTTTGTACTAAAAAATATGATATTGATAGCTTTGGAGTGGTCGGCCCTACCGCTGCTAAAGGGAAATAAATAAATAATTGTAAATTGGCTGGAGGACACAAGCTACTCTGCCTTGTTTATAAATGGATAATAGGTTGTTTAAAGTTCTTGAAGGACGTAGAGCGAAAGATGAAGAGAAAGCGTGGCAGCTGAAGGTAGTGGCTGATATGGCCTTGAGGGCATTGCGACTGGTACTGTCACTAGTGGGACGTTATTCGATGCTTGACCCACAAAAATGGGCCGATTGATGGTGGGACGGAGGATAATGAATATTGAAAAATGATAATATGATTTTTAAATATATATATTAAATATATTCATTTATATAATTTTAAATTTTAAATTTTTTTAATAGTTAAGGAAGTGATTATTACTGAATTAATTTATATTTTTTATTTTTTTCTTAATGGTTAAAGATGTTTAAAAAATGATAAAAGAAATATTTTGCATCTAAATAATATTATATGGAAAGGAAATTGTGAGAAATTTTTAGAATTTTTTATTTTATCTTAGTTACCAAACACATAATTAATTATTTATATTATATTTCCTAACCTGTATATATAACACTCAATTTGGATAGCTTACAAGTTTTGCAATACTTGAAAATTTGGATAGTTCATCCTATTCAGCATGGGCCGGGGCTGGAAGAGAGATTCTTAGTACTTGATAGAGATTTTATCATTGTTTTTTCCCTCTTGAATCTGTGATTACATGTATCTTTAGGCCTACTTGAACTCTTACAAACCATAAAAGTGCTGGTGGGAGACTTCTGAAACAAAAGAAAGACTTCTTTTAAGAGTCATTCCATAATTGAAATAACTCTTAAATTATTGTTATACGTAAGAATCTTTAATTTGCTTTGTTAGTTATAAATTAACATGATGGCTTAATTCAATTTATTTTTACTACTTTTATCTTTGGATAAGATATCTTTTGTCTATCGATTGCTTCAATTTTTGTTTTTTTGTTTCCCAACATAGTACAAATTAATTTTTTAAATTATTTAGTTCTATCATTTTTGGTATTCGTTGCATGGACAGCTACTTCAATTGTAATAGTCCACAATGATGGGATTGTGGAATCTTTTGCTTATCCCAAGTTAAAAGCATTGCTTTAATTTCGTCATTCTTACTTTTCTTTTGAAAAAGACATCATATTTTGTGGACAATAGCTTTCTCTTTTTTAGCTTATTTTGTTAGCTTTCGTAGACCTGTGGGTGAAAATAACTTACGTTTTATGTGTTTCCATTTTCTGATTTTTTTTTTCCTCTTTCCAAATGGTTTCGCTCAAATTTCCTCTTCTTTCAATCTTTCTGATCTTTCCGGCCAAATCCTTCCAACTTTCCCAAACCTCTTTTTTGTTCTAGTGATTTTACTTTTGTTTGGATATATTCTTATTATATTGATGTTGAGATCATGACGTACATACATAATATATATATACATATATATTATATATATGGAGAAAGTCTTTAAAATATATACTTTAAATTATTATATTATGCTTGTTTTAGATATGAAAATTAATATAATTTATTATTTATGACGAAAATTAAAATGAATTGATCAAAACACTAAAAATTGGGCCATGTACAAATTAAACTTTGTTTTTTTATTCATAATTATCGATCGTTCCATTATTTTGGTATAATGCTGATCATAGCTCTATTTTCCCCCCTTTAATTAATTTCTGTAAAGTGTAGAATACACTCAAAGAATCAGAAACCCTAGCAGAGCAAGAATACGAAAAGGAGAGGCTTCTAGAAGAAAACGTGTAAAATGTATTGAGTGATAAAATCCATGTACAATAGCCTATTTATACAAGTTGAATATTGAAGGAATAAAAATGCTATACGACACCCATATTACATAAGTAAAAAAATAAAAATGAAATTACAAATAAAGATGAAATTACAATTATAACCAATATTTCCTGATACGCCCCTTCAAGATGGAGAATAAATAGAATGTATTCCCATTTTGGAAACTAAATGATGAAATTAATGATAACCAAGAGATTTGGTTAAGACATCAGCAAGTTGATGTTCAGAAGGCAAATGAAAAGTCTTGATAATACCAGCTTGTATTTTTTCTTGAATAAAATGGCAGTCCAGCTCAATATACTTCGTTCTTTCATGGAAAACTGCATTAGTAGCAATATGAAAGACCGCCTGACTATCACAAAAAAGTTGAGCACTATGAGAATGTGAAACACTAAAATCAAATAATAAGGTCAGAAACCAAATAATATCACAAGTAGTAGAGGCCATTGATCGATACTCAGCCTCGACAGAAGATCTAGAAACAGTTGTCAGTTTCTTGGTTTTCCATGAAACCAAAGAATTTTCAAGAAAAACACAATAACCACTTATAGAGCATCTACTGTCAGGACAAGAAGCCCAATCAGAATCAGCAAAAGCTTTAAGAGACAATGTATTATCGGCTGGAAAAAAGGGTCCATGTCCAGGAGTGCCTTTGACATATTGTAAAATTCTGTATGCAGCTTGTAAATTAGGCTGTCTAGGCTTAGCCATATATTGACTAAGTCTATTTACAGATTAACATAAATCTGACCGTGTTAATGTGAGGTAAAGAAGGCGCCCTACAAACCTTCTATAAACTACAGGGTCAGGCAACAGGTCTCCTACATCCTTACTCAACTTAATGTTCTATTCCATAGGAAAAGTAAGAGGTTTAGAAGCAAGAAGACCAGCATCTTGAAGAATTTTCAGTGAATATTTTCTCTGACATAATGAAATACCAGTAGGAGAACGTGTCACTTCCAAACCAAGAAAATATTTGAGTGTGCCAAGGTCCTTAAGCTTAAACTTCTCATTAAGCAAGGACTTTAAAGACTCAACAACTTGCATATCATTACTAGCTATGAGAATGTTATCAACATAGACAAGAAGGGCAATAAAAGATGAACCCTCAGTTTTAGTAAAGAGAGAGTAATCAGCTTTGGATTGTTGAAAACCTAAGCTGAGGATAAAGGTGGAAAACTTGGAGAGCCATTGCCGTGAGGCTTGTTTCAAACCATAGAGGGATTTGTTTAACTTGCAAACTTGAGATCCCCCTTTAATATGAAAACCAGGAGGTAAAACCATGTATACTTCTTCAAATAAATCCCCATGCAAAAAAGCATTATTAACATCAAGCTGTGTAAGATGCCAACTTTTCACAGCAGCTATGGCCAAAAGAGATCTAACAATTGCCATTTTAGCAACAGGAGAAAAAGTTTCAGAATAATCCAATCCGTCAGTTTGAGTATAACCCTTGGCAACCAACCTTACCTTATATCTCTCAATGGATCCATCAGAATGGTATTTAATCTTAAAAACTCAATTGCAACCAATAGGCTTCTTATCATGAGGTAAAGAAATAACAGTCCAAGTATTATTAAGTTCCAGGGCTGCAATCTCAGCTGACATGGCATCTCTCCAATGAGAGGGCTTGACAGCTTGATGATAGAACTCAGGTTCAGTATCGACAGAAATGGACATGACAAAGGATTTATGGGAAGAAGAAAGATTAGGATAAGATAAAAAACGGAGAATATCATATTTAGGAGATAAAACTGAAGGCAAGAAGAACCTAATGAAGGGAAAAATGTTGAAGGATCTGATGTGGAGTGTGTAGAAGAGGAGTTACAGTGAAAATTCTGCAAGTAATCAGGAACCTTTCTGACTCTAGAGGATCGTCTAGGAAGGTCAGAAGGTATAAGATCAGAAGGGTTTTGAACAATTGAATTAGTTTGAGGAGAAGCTGAAGTGGAGTGGAGAGGTAAGGTAGGGGAATCTAAAGTTGAAGGTACAGTTGAAAAATCTAAAGTTGAATAATCAACAGGGAACATGGAAGAAAATTCAGATTTATGTAAAGATATAAAAGGAAAAATATGTTCATGAAAAATAATATTTCTTGATATAAAAGTTTGATTAGTTTTTAAATCAAGAAGTTTGTAGCCTTTAATTCCAAAAGGATAGCCCAAAAAAACAGAAGTTCTAGCTTTATGATCAAACTTAGTTCGAGATCTTTGTAAGGTTGAAGCAAAACAAAGGCAACCAAAAGTTCTAAGATGATCATAAGAAGGAACAATGTTAAACAAAAGCTCAAAACGAGATTTTTGGTTTAAAAAAGGAGTAGGAAGCCTATTAATGAGATAAGTTGCTGTTAAAACAACATCACCCCAAAAAATAATAGGCAGATGAGACTGAATCATCATTGTTCTAGCCACATTAAGGATATGCTAATGCTTTCTCTCCACAACAAAATTCTGTTAAGGGGTTTCAACACAACTATATTGATGCAAGTATATTGATCTTTATTTTTCATTCATCATGAAAGCCAAATTGATTGAACAAGTATGCTATTTTGTAGTTTCTTTTTACTAGAGACTTATACATATAAGGTGTCAATTTTGTTGTATTAATATATAGTTTGAAAGACTTGAAAAGTTGAGGTTGTTAAAAAGAGTATTTTTCTCAAAAATATGATATTGATAGCTTTGGAGTGGTCGGCCCTACGGCCACTTAAGGAAGAAAAAAAAAACAAAAATGTAAATTGGCTGGAGGACACAAGCTAGTCTGCCTTGTTTATAAATGGATAATAGGTTGTTTAAAGTTCTTGAAGGACGTAGAGCGAAAGATGATGAAGAGAAAGCGTGGCAGCTGAAGGAAGTGGCTGATAATATTTCAAAGAGGCTAGCTAGGTGCTCAAGAGCGCGAGAGAGGTGAGGATCATAGACCTGCTTTCTCTCTATATATATATATGGAGAGTTATCTTCACATGCAATTAATTCTCTTTTAGTGCTCGTAAGAAAAAGAATCCGTTTTACTTTCCTGAAAATGAAGGATCAGACATATAATCTAAAGTTTAATATATCAATTTAAGATTAACACTGTCCCTTAATTGCTTGTAATATTTGCCAGGTCTCGTTCTCTGTTTTTGGTGTATATATCATAAGTCCTATCATATACAACTGCCTGTTTTTCATTGTTTTTCTCTTCTACAACTCGAGCTGCTTGTTTCCTCAAAATGCTTATGATATGTGCATGATTATGTAGGAGATCACAATACTGATGCAAAGAGTAGAGACCACGTGAATTGATGCTAATTAAAGCCGTATGTCAAAGTTCCGAGACAGAGTAATATGCTGATTAGATCATGACCAGGTTGTTGCTGGAAATTAATCTTAAATTTGATATGAAGTTGAAGTAGTTTAAGTGTTTATTTACGGGTGATTCATGAAGCTCGGTACACTGACTTTTCAACTTGAAAATTCGAGGTTTTAAAAAGTGTAATTTTCACAAAACAATGATATTGATAGCTTTGGAGTGGTCGGCCCTACGGTCATTCACTAAGGGAAATCTGCCTGGTTATGTATCTTCGCTCTTGAGCACCTCATGATATTCCAAAGAGGTGCTCAACAGCGAGAGGGTAGGATCATACACCTGCAGCTTGTTGAAGCCACCCAAGTATGACTCTCCACCGTTTTCCACCGTTTGCTATTTTGGTGTATTAGGCACCGTTTATTCTCTGTATTTTGCAGCTGAAAATCAACCGTGTGTTACGGAAAATTCTCAGCAATCTTTGAGGCTGAACTCTCCTATAAAAGGAGAGCTTCAGCTCATGTAATTGCAGGGCATTAAGAGAGAAGCAAGTGAGGGCAAAAGCAAAGAGAGAAGAGAGGGTACGTGAGAGAATTGTGAGAGTTTTGTAAAATTTTTACAAACTCAGTAAAAGAGGCTCCAGTGGACGTAGGCAGTTTGCTGAACCACTTAAATATTGTTTTGTGTGATTTTCAGGCAGGTTTGGAGGTCCAACAATTGGTATCAGAGCCCTGGTTCAAACTGTCCGAAAATTCAAGTTGTTCAAAATCAATTTTTGACAACTTCAGAGTGTTCCTCGCGTCGAGACGAATCCGTTGCCGCAAACGGACTCGAAAACGGAGGTCGGAGGAGCTCACACACGCCCCTAGAAGCTCAGCGCTTGTATTTGCTGTAAATCACGTGCCCCACGCGCATCGGAGGTTGAAGACGAGTGATTTCCACGCGCCCACGCGCCCCCACGCGCTCTAGAGGAGGAAGACACGTGTCCGTCACGCGCCAGACGCGCCCCCACGCGCCCTAGACGTTCTCGCGCGTGTAATACACGCGCCTCACGCGCTCCACGCGCCTCACAGGTCTGCCGCGCGTGTAAGCCACGCGCCCATGCGCCCCCAGTCGCACTCCATCCGCGCGTGTCACTCACGCGCCAGTTGATTAGAACCGTCCGATTTCCAGATCCATTTCGGCTTGATCTAAGCCATTCGGAGTTCGATTTCAACAATCAAATAGTGCTTTCCTACTATTTGGATCGTTCCGGACTCATCCGTACGGTTAGAATTTTGAAATTTTGAGTCTAAATTTTTTCTAAATTCAAATGGAAGGAGCTGGAAGAGATAGGAGCTCTGAAAATACCAGTACCTCAGGACGTCGGTCCACAGTGTCAAATGCAAAATTTGAAGTTGAAAAGTTCGATGGAACCAGCAACTTCGGCATGTGGCAGTGTGAGGTTATGGATGTGTTGATCCAACAGGAGTTGGATATTGCCTTGGAGGAGAAGCCAGATGAGATGACTGAGAAGGATTGGAGGAAGCTTAATACCCAAGCTTGCAGTACAATCCGGTTATGCCTTACCAAAGAGCAGAAGTATTTTGTCATGAGAGAGACAAATGCTAGGGAACTTTGGAAGAAATTGGAGGACAAGTTCATGAAGAAGAGCATAGAGAGCCGTCTGCACTTGAAGAAAAAGCTCTTCAGATTTCAATTTCGTGAAGGTATATCTATGTCTGAGCATCTAAATAGTTACAACCAAATACTTGCTAATTTATTAAACTTGGATGTTGAAATCCAAGATGAAGATAAGGCTTTACTACTGTTAAATTCCTTGCCTGATACATATGAGCATTTAGTTACTACTCTGTTGTATGGGAAGGAAAAGATCAGTTTTGATGATGTATCCAGCTCTTTGATTAGCAATGAGTACCACAGAAAAGATAAGCAGGTACATCAAGATACATCAAGTGAAGCGCTAACAGCAAGGGGGATACCACAGTCAAGGAATCCCGGAAGGAGGAAAGGTTTTCATTCGAAAACTCGAGCCACATCACGTGGTTCATCAGTCAGCAGAAAACTCGCCAGAGACGAGTGTTCCTTTTGTCACAACAAAGGACACTGGAAGAAAGATTGTCCCAAGCTAAAGGGACAACAGCAGAATCAACCCACCACAGCCAATGTCGTGGACAGAGATGACGAGTCAGATTTTGCCTTGGCAAGTTCATCATCCATTTGTCATTCTGATGAATGGATTATGGATTCCGGATGTACCTATCACATGTGTCCCAATCGGGACTGGTTTACTGACTTCACAAAAATTGATGGTGGAGCGGTACTTATGGGCAATGATAGTGCCTGTAAGACTCAGGAAATAGGTAGCATTCGGTTAAAGCTGCATGATGGCAGTGCCAAGACACTGACAGAAGTTCGGTACGTTCCGGACTTACGGAAGAATCTCATCTCACTGGGATCTCTGGATTCAAAGGGATTCAGAATCACCATTGAAGACGGAACTCTCAAAGTACTAATGGGAGTTCAGGTGGCAATGAAGGGTTTGAGGTGAGGAAATCTGTACTTCTTGCAAGGAAGTACTGCTGATGGAAGAGCTTCCACATGCAGTGAGAAGCTAGATCAGACTGATGCAGACACCACCAGTCTTTGGCATATGCGGATGGGACAAGCTGGAGAAAAAGCTTTGCAAACACTGGTGAAGCAAGGCTTACTTAAAGGTGCCAAGACCGGTAAACTGTCCTTCTGTGAGCACTGTGTATTAGGGAAGCAGAAGCGGATCAAGTTCGGAACTGCTGTACACAATACACAGGGAATTCTTGACTATGTACACTCTGATGTTTGGGGACCTACCCAAAATGCATCTTTGGGAGGTAAGCATTGGTTTGTAACATTTGTAGATGATTATTCTCATCGTGTATGGGTATATACGATGAAGAGTAAAGATGAAGTGCTGAAAATCTTCCTTGATTGGAAGAAAATGGTTGAGACTCAGACCGGCAGAAAGATCAAGCGGCTTAGATCTGATAATGGAGGTGAGTACACTTCAGATCCCTTCATGGAAGTATGCCGGAGAGAAGGTATTATCAGACACTTCACGGTTCGAGGTACACCGCAGCAGAACGGTGTGGCAGAACGAATGAATCGTACTTTACTAGAGAAAGTGCGATGTATGTTGCTGGATGCTGGATTCAGTAAACAATTTTGGGCGGAAGCTGTGACATATGCCTGCCACCTCATCAACCGACTACCCGCAGCTGCCAATGATGGGAAGACGCCCATTGAAATGTGGAGAGGTAAACATGCTACTGATTATGATTTTTTACACGTTTTCGGATGTCCTGCTTACTATCATGCTAAAGAAAGTAAGCTTGATCCTAGAGCTAAGAAAGCAAAATTCTTAGGCTTCAATACTGGTGTAAAAGGGTATAGACTCTGGTGCATAGAGTCTAAAAAGGTAATAATCAGTAGAGATGTTACATTCAACGAATCTGAGATGCTTAAGTCACATAAGCATAAAGATTCCAATGAAGGCAGCAATGATGGCGAAACATCAGATGATTCGCAGACTGTGAAGTTTATTACTTCAATGAATTCGGGAAAGCATGGACAAGATGAAGTTGATAGTCCAGTCACAGTACCTCCAAGTCAACCCGAATCAATAGCAACCAACAGACCGAGACGAGAGAAACGTGTTCCGACACGTTTAGCAGACTATGTGACATATGCATTACCAGCTGAAGGGGGTGAGATCCCAACCACTTACAGAGAAGCCATACAGTCCAGTGAACAAGTTGAATGGACAAAGGCTATGAATGAAGAGATGCAGTCTCTTCACCAGAACCAAACTTGGGAGCTTGTGCCGCTTCCAAAAGGAAAGAAGACAATTGGCTGTAAGTGGATCTTCAATCAGAAAGATGATCAAGGTGCTAAAAATGGAGTGCGATACAAAGCTAGGTTGGTAGCCAAGGGCTACGCTCAGACAGAGGGAATTGACTACAGTGAAGTATTCTCTCCTGTTGTGAAGCATTCATCCATTCGGATATTGCTAGCTTTGGTTGCACAATATGATCTTGAGTTAGCACAGCTTGATGTAAAGACAGCTTTCTTACATGGTGATCTGGAAGAGGAGATTTATCTGTCTCAACCAGAAGGATTCAAAGAAGCTGGCAAAGAAAATTGGGTATGCAGTCTGAAGAAATCTCTCTATGGCTTGAAGCAGTCACCTCGGCAATGGTATAAACGGTTTGACCGTTTTATGATGGATCTGAAATACACTCGTTGCCAATACGATCATTGTGTATATTTCAGAAAACTTGCAAATGGATCTTTCATTTATTTGCTTTTATATGTAGATGATATGTTAATAGCATGTAAAAGCAAGGGGGAGATAGATCGTTTAAAAACTCAGTTAAGTCATGAGTTTGAAATGAAAGATCTAGGAGAAGCACGGAAAATATTGGGGATGGAGATCAACAGAGATAGGGTGAAAGGCACAGTTCACCTTACTCAGAAGCAGTATCTGAAGAAAGTACTGAAACGCTTCAACATCGACTCGAAGACGAAGCCGGTGAGTACTCCTATGGCCCCATATTTCAAGCTCAGTGCATTGCAGTCTCCTAAAACTGATGAAGATCGGGACTACATGAGGAATGTCCCATATGCAAGTGTTGTTGGAAGCTTAATGTATGCCATGGTGTGTACACGACCTGATATCTCCCAGGCCGTCAGCTTAGTTAGTCGCTATATGCATAATCCTGGAAAGGTTCATTGGCATGCGGCTAAGTGGATTCTACGGTATATTTCAGGAACCTTAGATGTTGGTTTGAAGTTCGAGAAGAGTGAAGATAGTCTGGTAACTAGATACGTTGACTCAGATTATGCAGGTGATCTTGACAAACGCCGATCGACAACTGGATATGTGTTCACTATGGGTGGAGGACCAGTTAGTTGGCGTTCAACTTTGCAGTCGACAATTGCACTATCATCAACTGAGGCTGAATACATGGTTGTAACAGAAGCCATGAAAGAAGCTATTTGGTTATAGGGATTGGTAACAGAATTGGGTTTTAAGCAGCAACAGGTTACCGTTCACTGTGACAGTCAAAGTGCAATTCATTTGGCAAAGAATCAAGTATATCATTCTCGAACAAAACATATAGATGTCCGATTTCACTTTGTACGTGAAATATTAGAAGAAGAGGACATCAAACTTCAGAAGATTGGCACTGAAGATAATCCAGCAGATATGTTGATGAAAGTCGTCACAGGGACCAAGTTCCAACATTGTTTGGACTTGATTAATATCATACACTGCTGAGCACCCTCAGGTGCATTGGAGCGCATTCAACAACGGAACTCTCTCATATGGGATGCATTCATGAATCAGTTTGTAAGCATCCTAGTATGGCACACTTGGGTGGAGGGGGTGATTGTTGAAGCCACCCAAATATGACTCTCCACCGTTTTCCACCGTTTGCTATTTTGGTGTATTAGGCACCGTTTATTCTCTGTATTTTGCAGCTAAAAATCAACCGTGTGTTACGGCAAATTCTCAGCAATCTTTGAGGTTGAACTCTCCTATAAAAGGAGAGCTTCAGCTCATGTAATTGCAGGGCATTAAGAGAGAAGCAAGTGAGGGCAGAAGCAAAGAGAGAAGAGAGGGTACGTGAGAGAATTGTGAGAGTTTTGTAAAATTTTTACAAACTCAGTAAAAGAGGCTCCAGTGGACGTAGGCAGTTTGCTGAACCACTTAAATATTGTTTTGTGTGATTTTCGGGCAGGTTTGGAGGTCCAACACAGCTATATACGGAGAGTCATCTTCTCATGCAATTAATTATATCTCTTTTAGTGCTCAGAAAAATCATCCGTCTTACTTTTCTGAAAATGAAGTAGACAGATAATCTAAAGTTTAAAATATCGATTTAGAACAGTACTGCCCCTTGTATGCCAAGTTCTGTTCTCTGTGTTTGATGTACCATAAGTCCTATGATATTTGCATGTTTATCTAGTTAGCCTGTAGCTACGACTGTGCCTGTTTTCCATTTTTTCTCTTCTACAACTTGCACTGCTTGTTGTCAACACCATATCTATAATTCTTCTATACCGAACTGTCATCCTAGCTAGTTAATGATGCCACTAGGAGAAGGTTTAAATATGTTAAACTTGGTATCATTCGTCTTAAATGTGCAAGGTTGTTGGTTGTTGGTGGTTGCTGCAAAATACTTTGCGGCTAAACCTCTATCTTTTAAGCTTCTTTTTTTCCCCACCCTCCAATACACCGCCTGTATTTTTTTCTAATTATTCGACGCTGTCTGCAGCACAAGGAAAATTTAATTTTAAAGAAAGCACTTGAATTGAAGGAAAACCGTGGTCTTGATTGGAAAGCTTTTGCAACCTCTGCTAGCTAGTACCTGGGGTGATTTTTAGTAGAAAATGGACATTTTTGTTTGTGGATTCTGGTGTTTCTGTTAGTGGAGCAAAAGGTTCATATTCTGTATGAGTATGGAAATTACTAACAGTGAAGTTCTAAAATTGAAGTCCGGTACTCTTCATGATGTAGTGAGAATTTATTCTCTCGTACGCAGTAGACCCTCGAACCATGTTATAAAATCCTTGTGTTCGAATTTTTCTATTCTCCATCCATTTGATGAGGAGGACATCTTATATTATTATCTCAAAAGTATTCATTCTTGTCATGCTCCATGTAAAGTTTATGGTCGAAGTATATATGGTCATGATGATCGTCTCTTCACATGCATACGAATAAAGGATATATTACTATATTTGGTCTTGCTAGATACAAATTATACTATTAAGTAAATAAGAAAGGAACAAGATCACTATGGTCTTGCTAGATACAAATTATACCCATCTTTTAAGCACTTCGAACTTTTTTTTTTTTTTTTGACTCCATACTGATACCGGCCGCCTGTCTTCTTTTTTTTTTTTTTTTTTTTTTTTTTTTTCTTCTAATTATTCGATGCTATTTGCAGCACAAGGAAATATTAATTTTAAATAAAATACAGGAATTGAAGGAAAACCTTGGCCATGAATGGAAAGCTTTTGCAACCTCTGCTAGTACTTGGGGTACTGATACTATTAATTTTAGTAGCATCAGCAGCATCTAAACCCAATTCAAGATGTGACCGTATGTGTGGAGAAGTTGAAATCCCCTACCCATTTGGAACAAGCGAGGGTTGTTACCTTGACCCAACATTTCTCATCACTTGTAACAACACTTTACATCCTCCAAGACCATCTCTGGGCCGTGATATGGTTGTCAATAACATATCAGTATTGGATGCTGAACTGCGAGTCTGGAACCCCGTTGCCAGTTTTTGTAAACAATCTTGCGGTCCTTACAGTAGAGGATGCGGTACTGTTGAGTACAGTGGCAAATTTTCCTTGTTCAAGCTGTCAAATTTTCGCATCTCAGATAAGAGGAACAAGATCACTGCCGTGGGTTGTGGCGTTTATTCGTATATTCAAGGTTCTGTGGAACAGAAGGGCTTCACTACTGGATGCTTATCACTCTGTAGCAACAATGCCAGCGATGTGGTTAACGCGTCATGCTCTGGTATTGGCTGTTGTCAGACTTCTATCCCGAAAGGAGCGACCGAATTTAATCTAAGTGTTCGGAGCTTGATCGACAGCACTAAACCTACTGACATCGATGAATGTGCCTACGGATTTATAGTGGAAGAAAAAGAATACAACTTTTCATCCTTGGATTTCCAAAATTTAACAAGCAGAACGACTGTACCCCTGGTGCTTGATTGGGCAGTTGGAAATGAGACATGCAAAGAAGCTGAGAAAAAAAAGGATACCTACGCATGTAAGGCACCCCACAGTTATTGTTACAATTCCAGCAACAGCCCCGGGTATCGTTGCAATTGCTCCGATGGTATTCAAGGGAACCCATACCTCGCTGGTGGACCTGACAGTTGCCAAGGTAATCTAACTAAGCCTTATTTCCCCCTTAATTTAGCTCATCAATTTAGTATGCAGATGGTAATTTACATATATATATATATATATATTAATGCTAAGGACAGTTATGGAATCTGCATTGTGCAAGACCAGCATATAATTTTTAAAAAATAATAGGCTCATCATTAAAAAGTAGATTTTTTATGTATAGGTCTTAAATTTACTGACTTTTTTTTTTAAGATTGTGCGAGATTGACTCACACAATATCCTAAGACAACATAAATTATTTCTTATATATATATATATATATATATATATATATATATACTATTTCTATATATAATATAAGGAAAATGCTAAATGGTTCCATGAGTTTGTCCCCTCAATTTTACTGTTCATGCTTTTTAATTTTTTTAAATTTATTTTTTTACTTAATGAATAAGGAAATGACTATTAATGAAATTTTGTATTTTTTTTAAAAAAATTTAATGATTAAGAATATTAAAAAAACATTTAAAAACAATCACAAAAAATGTTTTTTACCAACCGTATGCCCAGCTGTAAAAGATTGGGCGCTTGCTAGCTGCATCCATAATATAATTCTTGTGATGGCTTGCGGCTGTCTCCATGCGTGTTTCAGATATTGATGAGTGCATTTGGAAACCTTGCCATTCTAATGCAACATGCACCAACACTGATGGAAATTACACATGTACTTGTCGACATGGGTTCGAAGGAGATGGGATGATGACACCCGGAATAGGTTGCAGAGCTAAAGAAAGCCAATCTACAATTATTCCTATTGCACTCGGTACGTGTGTATTAGAATTAGATAAATATTATATAGTGCATACTATAATCTTTTAAACTCTTTTTTGTTCATTTTTTGCTTAATTTCTAATTTTCAAATTACATAAATTGAAGGATTTGGCTATCCAACCTCATCACTACTACTTGTTTTCCCAATAATCATTTGGTAGAAAAAAGTCAGAATTCGAGACCACTTTCAAGTAAGAAGTCTAACTCATCTTGACCCAAATGTCAATGTGGTATAGGTAAATTGTCCTCTCGGATGCTGATTTAAATATAGGAATAAAGTTATATATAAGCTTCTTAATTTAGTAGCACATAAAATACACTGTTGACGTAGAAATAGTTGATATTTTAATTTTTTAATTTGTAATAAATAGTATGTTAAACACCAAATGTACAATAGTATATATAACCTCGTAAGGATCAACACCATACTCTTTATGATTATACCTTGGCCAAATCAATCCTTTTGTACAATAGTATATTCCTTCATTGCAACTTAGTTGGAAGTACTCAGGGCAATCAATAAAATTAGGACACTATCTCTCAAAAACTTGTAATGTTTCCCTCTATTAATGATATTGGTTTTCCTATAAAAAAACAATAAAAATAAAAATTATTGGCCAAATCAATGTTAGTACTCAAGGTCCTTTTTCCCTTTGTTAGAGAAATCAATGATCAAGACCCGACTATTAATAGAAAACAAAATTTTCTCTTATAAGTTTCTTTTATATAAAATTTTAAGTTTGTTCCTAACAAGAAACTATAATTAAAAGAAGATTAATGCAAATATTGCTAGCTAGAGTACTCATCCTAACAATATATGAACCGCGTCATGAGTCTCTAGGAGTACAAGATCAGTCTCACAGTATAGGAAGAACATACAGCAACTAACTGATCATTTCTATTCCTATTTTTGTTTCCCAACCACAAGCTAGGCTATAATTCAAATGTTGGTTGAGTTCTATTAAGATATTGTTACATATGTGGTTCTCAAGCTTCTAAAAGTATCTAGTGAAAAAATAAGACATACAATTGGATTGATGAAACAAGAAATGGGAAACTTTCTAAATGGTCAAAATGCATGTTTTAATATGTACAGGCATTAGCATTGGCCTCTTAGTGCTCCTTGTTGGAAGTTCTTTGGTATATTGGTTACTACAGAAAAGAAAGCTCATTAAACTCAAAGAAAAGTGGTTCCAACAAAATGGTGGCCTAATGTTACAACAAAGACTTCCAAATCAAACAGGATCCATGGAGACAACGAAAGTCTTCAGCACTGAAGAACTTGAAAAGGCAACTGACAATTACAACAAAAGTAGAGTCCTTGGCCAAGGAGGCTGCGGTGTTGTTTATAAAGGAATATTGTCGAATAATAGAGTGGTTGCAATTAAGAAGTCCAAAATTGGGGATCAAAGCCAGATTGAGCAATTCATAAATGAAGTGATTGTGCTTACTCAAATCAACCATAGAAATGTGGTTAAACTATTAGGTTGTTGTTTGGAAACAGAAGTGCCCATGCTAGTCTATGAATTTATCACAAATGGGACATTTTCTGATCATCTTCATGATAAAAGTCGGTCATCCTTACTCTCATGGGACAAACGTCTTAAGATAGCAACAGAAACTGCAGGTGCCCTTGCATACTTACATTATGAAGCTTCTATGCCAATTATACACCGAGATGTTAAAACTGCAAATATACTTTTGGATGAAAACCACACAGCAAAAGTATCAGACTTTGGAGCTTCAAGAATCGTTCCTCTTGATCAAACACAATTAACTACTTTGGTGCAAGGAACATTTGGGTACTTGGACCCAGAATACTTCCATACTAGTCATCTGACAGACAAAAGTGACGTCTATAGTTTTGGTGTTGTTTTAGCAGAGTTATTGACAGGTAAAAAGGTTATTTCTTTCGATAGGCCTGAGAGTGAGAGAAATCTAGCAACGTACTTTGTTTCTATGGTAAAAGAGGATCGCTTAGTAGAAGTTCTTGATGACAACATTCACAATGGAAGTAACATTGAGGAACTAAAAAAAGTTGCTAATGTTGCAAAACGATGCCTAAGTGTTAAAGGAGATGATAGGCCTAATATGAAGGAGGTGGCAGTGGAGCTGGATGGTTTGAGAGTTCAGGGAAAGCAAGTAAGCAAGGAAGCTAATCTCAACACAAAAGAGAATGAGTACTTGCTTAGTGCATCATCAGCACACTCTTTAAGCATTGACGTTGGGGTTGGCTATTCTTCCACAAGTACCACTGATAGCATGGGAAATTAAGCACTAAAACCAACAGATGATAGATAATCCATTAGTCATGATTAAACCACAATCAGCCAGCATCTTCCTCCAAGTCAACGAATGTTGGTAGATTTCAGTCTCTTTGCATGCAGTGTTCAAGTTTTCTCCATATAGATATTTTTGTGTGTTAAAAGTTTTCTCTCATGGTTTGCTTTGTATTATTGGGAGCTTTTGTATGTATGAGTGAGCAAGTCCAATACTGCATAATTAATTACGTGTCCGCTTTGAGGGTCCTTTCATCATGTGTGTTCTAAGTTTTTATTTGTGAATTAAGGATAGATTAATTGTGACTTAAATATTAGTGTTTGGTGTGGAGAGAATTTATACTTTCTATAATTTTTATTTTATTTTATTTATTTATTTATTTTTATATCTAAACATGATTAAGCACAAAAACATAAGAACATGAAGTACTTTTCACATTAGTCTTCATTTTTAAAAACACATCTTTAAAACATTGTCCATTTTTCAAAACATATTTCCTAATAGCCCCAAGATGGGCGATGCATGGGGGCATGCATGACTATCATTGAATGTAGACAACACTACAAGAGAATTGATTTTTTGAGACAAAAAATTTTGTCTCAAAAAATTCAAATTTCGTCTCTAAAAGTTTTGGGAGATGAAAATTTTTTGTCTCTATTTTGTCTCAAAAAGGCAAAAATTGATTTTCGTCTCCAAAAAGTATTTTTATGGACGAAATTGGGCGGAACCAATCAAAACCATTCGAACAGAATTTTTTTTTAGACAAAAAAATGTCGTCTCAGAATCAAGTTCGAATGACAAAATTTTTGTTCGAACAACATGTAATGTTATTTCGAACCAATAACCATATCTGACAAAGTCCGTTCGAACAAACAAGTTTTTAGTGACTTAAGTTCGAAGAAAAATATTAACTGTTCGAATAGACAATCTATTACGGAAATCTTCTGTTCGAACGAAATTTTGAAAAATAATGTTATTCGAATGACTATTTAATTGTTCGAACGAATGCATGGATTGTATTTCCCGATACGTTAGAATGGGTCTTTTGTTGTTCGAATGGATATGTTTTTGTTTGAATGTATGCATAAATGGTAATTTACCATTCGACAGGTTATTTAAAGTTTGAACGGTATTGATCAAACAAAATGAATTTTAATTAAAAAGAGCATACTAATACAAATTGTAATCTATATACATCAATTGTTTAAATGTTTACAAACATCATAAATAAAGGCAATTAAAAAAACCAAATGAATTATGATTGTGGTGGTAGTGGTGGCATAGGGTTTTGGGATATCATTGATTGAAATTGCTCAAACATTTTTTGGTGCTCTTCTAATCTTGTCTCTAAATTTGCTGCTTGATCTAATCGGGTTAGCAACTCCTTTTCCTTCGATCTCAATCTTTCTATCTCAAGTGCAACTTCCTCTAATTTTTTAGTCTTGTCGTCATTCGATCTGGTTTTAGAAGAGGATGAAGATGTTGAGGATGGCTTCACTCAATGTCCTAAGCCCCTCAAATATCCAAAACTTGAGAAAATATTTGAGCATCGTTAACAGATGATTCATCAGATGGATCCGCAGCAGTGTCTGTAAGAGATATCATATTGTCTTAGAAAAAGAAAAACATTAAAATTAGTACATGTAACAAAAATATATTTAGACAATAGAATTAAATAAACTTAAAATTACTTAATTTACCTCTGCCTAAGGATTGCTCCAAACGCCATCACAATTTTGATGTGCTTTAGCATACAATTGGGTCAGATCATAATCAGTAGGATTTTCTTCTTGCTGTAAAATGAAAATTAATATCATAATTTATACCAGAAAAGTGTATATATTAATATTTAATGGAGACTAAAATAACTAACCATTTTTTTTGACAAGCGATGAAAAGATCGAGAACCCGCATGATGGTGTATCGTTAAATTTGATCTATTTGCTTTGTTCACTGTACTCCGTTTCTAAAACAAAGTATTATAATTTAATGTTTAATACATCTATTTTATATTATTAAAAAAAAGATAGTAGCGAAATACTGATAGTGTGCATGACATCGACCTTTGTAGCGAAATACTGATAGTATATTATTACCTGATAAGCAGAATCTTCAAACAGATCACAAACTTTCTCCCATTCATTTGGTGACATTGCTTGGAATGGATTTGACGCGCCTCTATCGTAATACTGATAGTGTGCATGACATTGACCTTTGTACCTCCGGAATGCATTCGACATCAGTTCCTCAATCGTTAGTCGATCCTCTCACCGACCAAAATTTAGTTCAAACTCGTCTTTCAAATAATTATAAACAATTAGTATAATTTCAAACATTATTTAAATAAAAATGTTATACAAAATAACTTATTACCAGACAACGATTTTTGATGTGGTCTTTCACATCTTGGGGAACTTTAGCCCAGGAGAATGTAGCCATCGGTGCATACGTGCAAGTAAGTGTACCAACATAAGAAGCAAGCCAAGCTGTCGAATCCCCAGAGCCACCGGTGTGATCATCAGATATATCAACTTTAATTTTACCTACTTTTCTTACTTTCTCTATGCAGACACCCCTCGTAATGCCTCTAACTCGACGCTGGTTTACAACAGCTATATATACAAAAATTAAAGCATATATTTTAATTAAATTATTTTATTTGAAATATATATAGTGATTAAATACCTTGTTCTGGTTTTGGTGATGGTGGCCCACCATTGTTGGCAGGTGAAGCACACGGGGAGTTAATAAGTGGTGAGGATGGCTCACGTGTTCTTTTGCATTTATGAGGCATATCTGTTTGAAATTATAATAAATTATAACTCGAATAAGATACATGAAAATTTTTTATAATAATTATGCGTACACAAATATCTGTTTGAAAATCATTTGGTATCAGTTTTGTTGGACTAGTCGCTCTCATCCTCAGTAGACACTTCAGTTGATTCATGTTCTTCCGACATGTCACCTTCAATTACTTTGGGTTGAACATCTTCTCTGCTCAATGGGACCATGTCAAATTGGCTTAGATCAACAAATAGATTGATGCCTGATTAATTTTCTTGATATGCTTCTTCATGGTCTGGACTATCAACTTCTTCCTGTGGTTTGTCTACCTCTGGAATATGATCATATACATTTCTTGGCGCAAACTTCTCGACTACTCGCCATGGATTTCCGAACTCCGGATCATCTAAATAAAAAACTTGATTTGCTTGGCATGCGAGAACGAATGGATCAGCCTCATACCATTTGCGAGATGTATTGACACTTAAAAAATATTCATCCTTACGCACTCCCAACCTAAGATTTGAGACATACCACCAATTACATTTAAATAACCAAACCATATATCCCCTCACATACTTTAATGCTATGATATCTTCCACAATTCTATAAAAATCGATATTATCATCCCCATGGTTTCTTTCGACAACAACCCCACAATTTTGAGTTTTCCTATACCGTTCTCTGTCTGCTATGTGAAATCTATATCCACGCACCAAACATCCTGAATATTGGATAGCCCGCTTAGACAGACCACATGCCAAAGGATATACTTCTGGTGAGATTTCACCTAAATGTTCATTATATTTCGATGCAACCTACATAAATAAATTTTATTCTACTTATATCAATATCATATATAAATATGGTAACACTTACAAATTGTATACAGTTTAAAATACTTTTGCATAATTTTAAACTATAATACTGTATGTTCAAACCATGAGGCAAATTCTTCTTCGTGCGTCTTTTCTACGTCAGTCACACCATTCATACGAAGTAGTTGTAAATGTTCGCTGCGTATGTTAATGTGAGTTATTAATTTGTATCAATATATACTATATTATTAGAAATGTACTTAAAAATACTAGTAAATTAGATGATCATCACTAACCTCAAATAGTGTTCAATCTCTTCACAATTATGTAAGACATACCATCGAGCTCTTTCAAACTCTCGCCCACATAAGTCATAGCCCCCTTGTGCACCTATAGGACGTATTTTTTGGGAAAACACTGTAAATGCTGACGAAACTCCCATTTGTCCACCTTCATAATTTCGATCCGGTCTCGTAAATCTAGTATTAATCCCACGGAAAGACATTGAACAAAATGTATGCCGCTCATTATGAATATATGACTCTGCGATTGATCCTTCCGGACGAGCCTTATTCCCCACAGATCGCTTAAGTTTTCCCAAAAACCGTTCAATAGGATATATCCATCTATACTGAACGGGGCAAGCAACTAAAGCCTCACAAGGGAGATGCACAGCCAAATGAACCATTACATCAAAAAATGAAGGCGGGTACAAACTCTCCAATTTACATAATATCAATGCAATGTCAGCTTCCATTTTTAATAAGGCATCAACTTTCAAAGTTCTACTGCAAATACTTTTGAAAAATCGCCCTAATTCTGTGAGAGCTGTACGAACATCTGGAGTAAGCTTTCCACTCACACCAACTAGCAACAATCACTGTAGAAATATATGGCAGTCGTGACTTTTAGACCAGTTATCTTCCAATCATGAGGTCGGATACATCTTGACATGTTCGTAGCATAACCATCGGGTAATTTGATTGTCATGAACCAATCATAGAATTTCTTTCTCTCATCACTTGAAAGTGTATACCATCCAATGGGCATATAAGCTGATGACCCAGTATCTTGCAAATGCAACTCTGATTTGATTCCCAACTCTTTCAAATCTTTACAAGAGTTGACTGTATCTTTTGTTTTCCCTTGTATTGACATCAGGGTACCCAAAATATTCTCACATATATTTTTTTCAATGTGCATAACGTCTAAATTGTGATACAGTATCAAGGTAGACCAGTATGGCAACTCAAAAAAATACTTTTTTTGGTCCAATTCAATTCCACTGCTTGTCTTTTCCTCTTTCGGCATCTTGCATTCTTTCCAAATCTGTTGTCTGGAACATCTTCCAATTGAGTGAGAATATCACCACCAGAATACTCTGGCAGTGATGACCTACGCTCAACCCTTCCATCAAACATTGCTCTATTTGAACGCCATCTATGATCATGAGGTAGATATCGACGGTGTCCCATAAAACATAATTTCCGACCATTCGTTAACCATTGAGACTGTGTATCTTTGTTACAAACAGGACAAGCCATTTTTCCTTTTGTGCTCCACCCAGACAAGTTCTCGTATGCTGGGAAATCATTTATTGTCCAAAGTACTGTAGCATGCATCTTGAATTCATGCGAAGCGGCCGCATCATATGTATTGACACCCTGTTCCCACAACTCTTTCAACTCTGCCATCATTGGTTGTAAATATACGTCTATTTCATTTCCTAGTGACCTTGGCCCTGGGATCAATAGAGTCATCATAAAATAAGGATCCTTCATACACTTCCATGGTAGCAAATTATAAGGCATTACTATGACAGGCCAGGTGCTATGAGAAGTGCTCATGTTGCCAAATGGATTAAAGCCATCAGTTGCTAAACCAAGACATACATTGCCAGGTTCTTCGGCAAACCATGGATACTCGTCATCAAATTTCTTCCATTGTAAGGAATCTGCAGGATGAGTGAGGAATTGATCATTTTGAACTCTTTCTGTTTGATGCCAAGTCATATCTTTCGCAGTCATCTGGGAAGTAAACAATCTCTGAAATCGAGGAATAAGCCGAAAATGTCTTAGCACTTTATGGGGTACATTACGCTTATTTGATGTCCATCTTGACTCATGACACACCGGACATGAATCACATTCTGCATATTGCTTTCAGAAGAGAACACAATCATTCTTACATGCATGGATGATATTATAATCAAATCCTAACCCTCGCTTCAATTTCTTCGCTTCATAAAAATTTAGAGGTACTACGTTATCCTGTGGCAGAGCCTCTTTAAATAATTCAAGCAGCATATCGATGGCCTTTGCAGAAATACGACAAATAGACTTAATATGGAGTAGCCTGACAGTGAATGACAACTTGCTATGACGGGTGCACCCTTCGTACAATTCTCATTGTGCATCCTCTCACAGTGATCCAAAGTCTTCATTTCCCTCAAATGATTGCGTAGATGTTCCTTCTCCAACCCTAGCACCAAATATGCCTGCGCCAATATCCCCTAACAGTACAGTCATATCTTCTCCATTATCATAACTATCATCAGAAACATCAACATTTATGTCCTTCGTGTTGATCTTGTTACATTCATCCATCTGATTGTGATGACTGCCAAATCTAACTCCTTGGGGAAATGGTTCTCCATGTAAAACCCAATGTGAATATTTAAGATCAATTCCATTTACGAATAAATGATCATCCACAGCCATCATATTATATGAACTAAGGTTTTTGCACTTCTTGCATGGGCATCTTATAAATCCTCGACTATCAACACTCCCACAAACAAATTCTAAGAAAGACTTCACCCATTGTGCATATTGCTTATAGTCTCGACCAAGTCTATCTCCCAACAACATCCAACTCTTATCCATCTATAAAAAAAACCCAAATCATTGGATAAACACTATCAATAAACTATTACAATACACGTGTTTAATTACCCACTACTTTTAAGGTAGTTGGTTCTATCACATTCGAGAGACTATCATTTATATTGCATATATACTCAGTCCAAAACTCGTATATTAGTAAAAATTTCGGCAGCATTTCCCTACAATTCTCCAAGTATGCTAGTCACGATAAGTTGTCGACCCTATTCAGGGGCCGAAAAACTTATGAACTACATACTCGAAGAATGTAAGAAATGCTAAACCAAAATTTTAATTGACTAACACATGAGTTTTAACTAAATATATATGCCATATAGATGATAGAATCCCAAACTGTCTATTTTGGACAATTCAAGAGTTATACCCAAACATTCTTTAAGAGAATATTTGGCCACAACTCTAGAACGGGTCTAAGGTTTAACTGCATGTAAAATAACTACAAAATCCAAGCGCTCAGTAGTAAACATAACAAGCATACATCACAAATACATAGGAAGATAACATTACAAGTATACATGATGGGCCCTAAAAGATTTTAAAGTAGACCCTATAATTATTTACTTAAATATTTTTAATGTATAAAATTCAAATCCTAAATATTGTATAAGTATATTTTAAGTATTAATCATCTTAATACTTGAGTACTTAAATATTTTTTAATATTTTTTAATTAAATATCTTATTATTATATTTTAAGTAAGCTATTTAATTAGAGTACTTATATTTAATTAATTATAGATTATAATTCTTTAATAAAATATTGTATAAGTATATTTTACATATCAATCATCATTATACTTAAGTATTTAAGTATTTTCAAATATTTAATTAATATTTTTTAATTAAATATCTTATTATTATATTTTAAGTATTAAGCTATTTAATTAGAGTACTTATATTTAATTAATTATAGATTATAATTCTTTAATAAAATATTGTATAAGTATATTTTACATATTAATCATCATTATACTTAAGTACTTAAATATTTTCACTAATTCATTATAATTATAATATTAAATATTTTATAAGAATATTTAGAGTATTAATCTATTTAATTAGAGTACTTAAACATTTCACTAATACATTATAATTCTTTAATTAAATATGCCATATTTATACACCATCAGTTGCTAATCTATTTAATTACAGAACTTAAATATTTACAATTATACATTATAATTACATTTTATAACTACATTATAAATATATATTTAATTGATACTGTTCGAACAAACACTCAATATGTTCGAACGGAAGTCTGGTCGAGTTAGATTCTGTTCGAATTGATCAAATTCAATTCGAATGGTATTCAGAGTGTTCGAATGGGACCAAGCCAGAAACCAGTCATGAAACAGAGTAAAAAATTGATATACAAAACACAATTTTCACATACATGATGGCATATTTCAATACAATACATTGAAAATTATATGATTATCCCTAAATATGATTATTAAACAACTTAGAAAACTATAAAAACTTACCTTTAATTTTTGCAATCCAATAAAAATATGAATCCACAATACCTATATATGCATAAAACACATTAAACCGCTGTTCTATCCCAACAAATAAATGCAACAAATATCAAGATACTTGTAAACGAAAATTGGAATGAAAAATAACAAAAAAAACATATTACCTCAATGCAATGTCCTTTCTCTCTCAAGAATCTCTTCTCTCTCACTGCTTTCAAGCTCTCTCTCTCCACAACACTCTCTCAAAGCCTCTGCCACGCTCTCTCTCCCTTTCTCAAATTTCAATCCGAGTGAAAATGAAGTGAAAGGATCGGATTAATAACATGTGCATTTCCGTTCGAACTTATTTTTTAGAAGTTCGAACGCGAAAATTAAAAAACCGCAAATTTTTCCCACAATATTTTCCCGTTCGAACTAATAATATTCGAGTTCGAATAAAAAAAAAAAAGAATATTCTCCAGTATATACCGATAATTTGGCACGAATTTTCCCTCCAAACAAAAAAATTCGTTCGAACATTAATTATCTTTATTCGAACTAATTTAAATTAGTTCGAACAGATAATTATATAAATATATAAATATACACATAATACACCCAATATTATTATGTGTATATGTAAAAATATTATACACTATATAATACTAAGTGTCACTAATAGCATAGTACTAAGTTTCTTATCAATCTATAATATTAAGTATTTAAAATAGTATAATATTTTATTTACTATCACTAATAGTGTTATACTTATAGTTAGTATCACTATAAGTATAATACTAAGTATCACTAATAGTATAATACTAAGTGATATTATAGTATAGATAGCATAAAAATATGAAAACTAATAGTACTGTAATACTTTATAATATAGTCTAAATACTTCGTTTATTACTAATATACAAACTAAATATATTAGAGATATGTATTTTATACTTATATTTAATGGAATGTTTTACTATAAACTTAGTATATTACTTTATAATGCAATGCTTTACACAATACTATTTTATACTCATCTAAAGCATAATATATATACTATTATATATATATATATATATATATACACTAGTACTTACAATATATATAAGTAACTACTATAAAACTCTATACTATATATATAGTTATCTAATATATATTATATATATACTATATTATATATACTAGTGGGAAATTTGTTATTCGTACTAATATTAGTATTATATACTAGTATTAGTAATATAAAACGTATTTTTTTACATCTTGTACTTATATATATATTTTTATGAATTATTATATAATTCATTCGAACTTATACCCTTTTAGTTCGAACTGATTACAATTCCATTAGAACGAAATTACATTATTTAAGCCGCGATATAGTTTCTTCTCCATTCATTTTGTGCATCCTCTCATTCGAACCTACGATCGAATCCTCTGCCGTTCGCAGCCACAACGCCGCCACCAACTCCGACCAAGTCCTCAAATCTCCTAGAACAAGAGGTATGGGTTAAATAGGTTTTATTTTTAATGGTTTTTTGGTTAGTTTTTTGGGGGGGCGGGTCGGATTTTGAATCAATCCGACCCCATTTTGTTGTTTCTGGGCCAAATGACACAAAAATAATCGGTAGAAATGATGGGCCTTTACTCCTAAATCATTTCTACCGATTAAAATTTTGGATTATGGTGAAAACCCAAATTGTGTCTGTTTGGCTGAGTTCCGTTCGAATGAATATAATTTCCATTCGAATTAAAGTCAAGGCCATTCGAATTAAATTTATGTTAATTCGAATGGAATATTAGTTCGTTCGAATTTAATTTAGGCTCATTTGAATGGAGTTATATCAGGTCATTCGAATGACATTAAATTCCATTCGAATGAAACTAATTTAATTCGAATGGAATTTTAGGCCATTCGAATTGAATTTTAATCATTTGAACTACAGCACAACATTATCATTCCTCTAATTCACTTTAATTACATTACATAATTATTTTATATATCAACAGTATACTAATGGCAAGCAGCAGCGGAAGAAAACGTTCCCGACCCCAGACAGCCGAAAGTAGCGAAGCAGCTCCTTCTCAGCCGGCCGTGAGGCCTATACTAGTTGAGCGGGAGATCATTCTGGGTGACTTCCGTGATCTCACTTGGGAGGGACGGAGCATACATGACATGATCACCGATCGTGGATGGACCCCAATCTGTCGGCAGAGGGGCACAGCATATCCTGAGATGGTCGGTGAGTTTTATCGTGCCATGGGAGAGTAGTCTGCTGATGCTCTGTGCTACAACTTAGTAGTCCGGGGAGTGAGTATTATCTTCTCTCCTCGCATTATTGCTGAGTTTCTTGATCTGCGGCGAGAGCTCGGTGCATATCTTGCAGCAGCAGCAGCGAGAGCAGTGACTGCACCATCTGGAGAGGACACAACAGTCACATCCTCATCGCCAGCGTCGGATGTACAGACCGCAAAGCTGGATGCTGGCTCGGATGATAGTGAGAGCGGCGATGATGTACCTGATGAGGGTCTCACAGACGATCAGGTTCGTGACCTAGTGCGAGACCCTTCAGCTCCTCCATATGATGGCAGTAAAGTGATCCGATAGGCCGACTGTATAACATTTTTCAGAATGCTTAATTTGATTGTCGGATATAACATTGATCCGAAAAAATACAAGACTGATTTCGGGATCGAGCAGGCCAGATTTTTGTTATGGTTAGCACAGGGGGAGCCGATTGATCTGGCATTATATTTCTTCCTCAGCATTCAATCAGAGTCACGCTATTCGGGTGTAGGTAGTCTACCATTTGCACTACTGATATCTAACATCCTACTCCAATCAGGGGTTACAATGACATCGACTGAGTGGAGGTCGCCACAGATGGGGCCCGTTAACAAGATCACATTCAGCAAGAGCAAGGGTCACTTGCCGAAGACTCGTGCAGTATAGGATCAGCCTCCGCCTACTGATCCAGCTTCTACTGCAGCTGCCCCTGTTGAGAGACACCCTGCTGGGGCTACTCCGGATTGAGCTATATTGGCGGAGCACCGCGAAATTATATTGAGGGACTTCATTCAACCCATGATGGAGAAGTTTAAGGACCTAGAAGGATGCTTACAAATCTTACAGGAGGATTTTGATTTACTTAATAAATAAATATTGTTAGTTATTATTTTACTTTTTTTAATTTACTTAAGGATGTTGTATAGAACGTCTAACTCATTTTGGGATGTAATTAATGTATGGTTTTTATTTTTAGTGTTTGCTAGCCTCTTTATTGTTAATTATATTTTCTTCTCATTATACTTAATATTCACGATAATTGAAAAAATGACACTATTTTTAAAGTAATATTTATTTAACTAAAATATTTTTAAATTAATTACATAAAATTAATTTATGAATTTGTAAATATTTTAATTCATTGTAAATCATAATATATAATATATAGAAATTTTTATTTACTTTGGAAATGATAAAAAGTTAATAGAAAAAATATGTATTATTACAATTTTAACAATATATTTTTTCAATTAAATAATACCGTTCGAACACCTTAATACTAATTCAAACAAATTATATTGCATTCGAATAGAATAATTATCTATTCGAATTAAATTTTATTGGTTCGAACGGTATAGATTTTTGGAGACGATCTAATTCGTCTCAGAATCTCCAGTTCGAACTAATATGTATTACACTACAAAGAATATTGTCATTTGCATCGATTTATTATATGTTGCAATTAAATTGGATGCAAATAAGGAGTAATTGCAATGAGATTCGGATGGATGCACATGTACAACGTGAGATTTCATTAACCGCATGATTATTTAGTGTGCATATATATTGCAGTGAAATATACTCTTATTGCAGCGACTTTATCGTTGTAATAAGGCAACCCTATATTGCAACGCTTTTTTACGTTGTAAAATGAAGTTTTTATGGCGGGGAGTGCTGAAAGACCCGCAAATTTCCACCTCATCGAAAGCAAAATCGAGCCTCTGCACTTTTACATCCAATTTCGTAAATCTCCTGTTGCTGGAAAACCTAATACGAGTTTTGCATCCGCTCGATTTTCCCTTCCCGAATCCAACAGTCCACCCTTTCGAACCTATTTGTGAGCGATTTCTCCCCTAAATCGAATTCAGTGTTTGCTGGTTCTAAAGGGAAATTTGCGATCTCGTGGGCTCCAAAGTTTGTCCGAGTGGCTTTCGTGGATCCAAAGATTAGGGATCGATTTTTGGATCCTTTGTGGTTCATCGGTTTATGGGTTTACCATAGTGGATTACCTTCAGATAATGGCCTCATTTCTGTTCGTTGGCTGAAGGATCCCACCATTGACGACCCAGACTAGAAAAGCTCCATTTCAATCCCTCATACCACACCAACGCCGTTGCTTGTGGGACTGGACAAGGTATTTTTCTGTTATCTTTTCTGTAATTCAATAAAAGGCTTGGTTCTAAACAATTTGCAATCCAAAATTGTTGTTAAGATTTAGGGCCTTGTTTAAAAAAAGAAACCGTGAGGATTGAGAATTGTTGGACAGTTGAGGTATGCATGTTACCAAGTGGGTAGAACAAGTTGAGCTCGTGTGTTGGGTCAATTATGCTTTCAAATCCTAGTCTTTCTGGGTTGCTGAGGATTTTTGGAGTTGGCCTGATTGCAAGGCATGTAAATCAAGACGAACTTACAAGGAGTGAGATTGAGTATTGCTTAGGGTCTACGATTGTTGGGCTTTGAAGTTTCTCAAATTGAACAAACTTTCTGCTTGAACAGGTTGTAATCAGAGGTGTTGTTCTGCTCAGTGATTGAATTAGTTGAGGATGAGGTTATGGGGGTGGGGACCAGGGGGCTGAGTCTTAATGTACGAGGCTTGATACTAGCCATATGATCTCCACTTTTATTGTGAAGGGGTTGGATTGTCTTGATGAGAGTGAAAGGGTGGTCAGCTTGTTTTTACTATGTCTATCTAGGAGACAAGATGTGATAGTCACTACTATTCTTAAAAGCATATTGGTTGTCTATCTGCTGGGGTAGATAGTTGTTACATGCTACTGGTTGCAGTTCAATGAATCTGATTCCCCTACAGGTTTGGCTTCGATGGAAGGGTGCACCTCTATTGACCCCCTTCTATTTTTATTGGAGTGAACGAGGATTTCTGTTGTATGATAAATTCACACCTCATTTTATACCGTATTCCAACAATTCTCTATTCCAACAGTAAGAAGGTATATTGCTAAAAGCATAGGCAAAGTGTCATTATCATGCAGAAATTCTTTCTGTCAATAATCTCCTGCTGCCAACAACTTGCAAATGTCTGAACTAATTTGCTTGTCATTGTGTTTATTGACTATTAGCTTTTTACAATAATTAGTTGCAGGATTTTGTTATAAAAATTCACCTTTACCTGTTAACTGAAGCATTTAATTATCTTGCAGGGTTATATCATTGGAATTAGACTTATACTTGAGTTTCTAGCAAAAACTCCAAACACAAGCATGCACTGACTTCAAAGCTGAAGCTTAAGTAATTGCTAAGGTATGCTATCACCATTTCTTTAGATAATGGTTGAATTTTATGAAGACTATTTCAGCTATCCTCATAATTTTTGCTAACTTGAACAATGTTCTTTAACATCAAGTCCTCTATAACTACTTATAGTCAAATGCATGAGGAATTCCTCAATGTTGTGCTTCTTTTCTATATGACAGCTTCTTAATATTGATTGTGTAAAACTTTTTAACTCTTTCCCTTTGGCCTTTTCCCTCTTTCTGGTTATGCTTAAACTGACATGGTGAACATAATGTGTTCTCCTATTTTGTCAAGGATTTTGGGTATTTGGAGCATTATATAGTGGCTTGTGAAAGAGTTAAAGTCGGCTAATCTTGGAGTATTATCTGGTGACACAATTGAGTACTCCATATTTGTGCAGAGAGCACATTCTTGTATATATTCTTGTCTTCCAATATTATAGTTTATGATGCAAATAATTAAGTGCATCTATAAAGAGAATAATGAGAGGAGGACGGTGCGTGCTAGATAGCATTTCCCCCACAATTTTGTGATTACTTTTGAAAAAAAAAATTTTTTTGATGGATAGGAAAAGGAATTCTTCATCTCATGACTAGTCTAGAGAAAAAATTCAAAATATTGATAGCCATGAAATCTTTAGATCACCCCCCCCCCCCCCAAATGACTGATCTCTAGTATTGATTACATGAAACTGATCTAGAGATGTAATTACCAAATGTTAGTGGCATAGTGCATGACCATCCAGCTAGCTAGCTAATTGGATTTTTGGTCATCCCAGAGATTATAATCATTTTATTTGGTTGTAAAGAACGCTAGCTATATGAAATATATATTGACCCTATAAGGTTAGAGATATTGATAAATGAGTTTTCTACTCGTTATCATTACACCACATATATTTGCTAGAATCGCATATATACTAGAAAAAAATTAAACTAGCTAAATGAATATGAGCAGGCCGTGTGTTGTAAAAATAAATATGTGTGAAGGGTAGAGGAAGACAATATTAGTAGATCAGGTTCAAAAATCAAGGTAAGTACGATCAGCATGACGGGATATATTGTAATTTTACTCCTTTTTTTGGGTGTGTGTGGGTTAATCGTGCTTTCAGCACATGGGAGAACAATCCTTTGGATGGGTCTACAGGGATTAGCATCTCTGGAACTCACGCATTCAGAAAATTTTATTCTTAATCTGTTACCATGGCGGCAGTTGAGTTTCACAATTAAAAGTTGCACATGACACACACATGCGTACACACACACACACACACACACACACACACACACACACATATATATATATATATTATAATGTAGTTCCTGTAAATGGACTAAATAAAAAAAAATTCATCTACAAATTTGCAGTTTCACTTTTTATTTGTCTTGAGTATCATAATCTGCTGAATGGATCAGAATTAAGCTGCAAGTTGTAACTAATAACCAGCATGGCTTGACTTTCCAAAAGCTCAAAGAATCTCAATAACATAGTACTGATCATGGATGTGTTCACACTTTGGCCTACAACATTCTTTTTGGACAAAAAGCGAAACCCATTTCCTTGGATCTGTGATGATTTGATAGCTTATAATTTGTCCGATTATATTGCAACGATAATATGCAGTGCAGTAACTAGCGTCTATCTTGTAAGAGGCATGCAGGTCTTTTAAAGAATATAGGGGGTACATGATAATATTATTTTGGCGGTTTGTTTGGGCAGCTCATGCATGTAAGTATCTAACTTTAAACCCTTTTCATTTAAGTAGTAATGCAAAAGAATCAGATGTAGAAAGATAAACAATTTCTGTCATTTTATCACAGGTGTTGAGGGGGTTCAGTTGGGGTTGCTTCGTATTATGGTGGCTGTGTGAACATTGGGAAAAGTTGATCAACTTCTACAAGTACACGGTTATCTGCAGATAGCTGGTTTTTCCTTGAGGGTGCATCTATAAAGCTGGGAGTTCATAAATAGGTAAAGAGATTTCAGACCATATTTGCTTTAAAACGAAAATCATGTGTAGTTATTGGTGGCTGTTTACAGACATTCCATGAATAGTTTCTATGATTATGGTGGACTTTTAATATTGACTTGCATGATAATTATATATTTGTCAGTACAGGCAAAATGTTGGTAGATGTGTTGTTGTGAGTGTTGGACATGAGAGGGAGTGATTTACTTCTCTGATCTTGAGTAGGAAACATGTGATAGTCACCAGTCACACACACACAGAAATTAGTTGCTTTATAGTGTGGCTGGGGTTAGGTCTGACAAACATGGGCTGGGTATATTAAAAGCTATAGGAAGAATCCCCAAATGAGAAGTTTTCATTTCACTAGTCAAATAATAACAATGTATGTATCTGGGCCTTTTTAATATTTGATGGTTATATTCTATCCATGGTTGATGATTACATTTAGCTTGACAAAATGGAACCAAATTGTGTAGATGGCATTTATAAACTATTAGGCATATCTGGGTGTGAACAATGTCTGTTGATGCTGTAATTCACCCAGTTGGTTGAAGTAAGACAGAGCATAGTAAGAAGATGTGGCTGGTTATATATATATGTGCATATTGGGTGCTGCCCTGAAAGAAGCATGGCAGTAAGTTGAAGTTACAAAAACCTTGAAATGCTGCACCTTAGTTTGGTGGAATCAAGGATGATAGAGAGATGCTGAAAGTGGCAACAATTTGGATCTGGAAATTTGACCCACACCTGCTTCCCCAGCATTCATATATTGTGTTTAAAGATGTCTCACCCACTAATTCAGTATATATTATGATGTTATATTATTTTGGTTAACTTTGGAGTGGAATGTAATTTGAATGTTATTTATGTAAAGATTATGACAGGGTGAAATTAGCAGTTTAATATAATCTGAATTCTGTTATTTATGTACAGCTACTTATTATCTAAACTGCTAATTGTAATGGGAAATGGGCAACTAGCTAAGTATATGGGTGGTTGCTGCCCATGACATGTAACAGGATATTATTTTATATATATATACAACATCATCACAATGTGGAGTGTCTCTTTGTTGAATGAAAGAGCTGAACATGCAGAGCATGAGTTAGCAATTTGTGGATATACTTTTTTTTTTTTTTTGATAAGTCAATTTGTGGATATACTTGGTGATATGTATTATTGGAATTGTGTAGATAATTTTTATGCTGCAGAATTTGATTTTAGAATGCTTGTAGAAGGAATATTTTTGTCATGACTTAAATGGACAAATATAGGCTTCTAACGAGGGTTGATTTGGTTGATCTCCAGACTAATTGAGCACCATGTTATATGTATATATATAGCCTCATTTTGTGATTAGTTCAGCTGCATGGAAGCTGGTGTAGAATATTTGCCATTTATTGAGATATAGTAGTTATATCCAGTTTATACATTACAGGGATATGCATAAAAAGAAATATGGGTTTTACTTTTTTATAACAGTTTATAAGATATATATATATATATATATATATATATATATATATATATATATATATATCTTAAACTATATGAGTCAGTAACATTGTGTTAGCCTGCATGAGTAATAAAAACCTTGGAATCAACTTTGACACCAAAAAAAGGCTACGGGCCGGTTGATCAAATCTCCCAATTAATTATCTGCATATAATTAACAGGTTAAGAGCTTTTCCTCAATGAATTGTTGTAAAATTAGTTGGAAGGAAATACAATTTGGATCCAGGAGTTGAACTGCTGTGAATATTAATTAGTTGCAGGAAAATCTAATTAGCAAATAATGTTTTTAATTATGTATTTGACTCAACATAAAATTGATGCAAAATCCACATATATGCAATATCAAAACTGATTATGGCAGCACTAATTGCATGCAAATTACAATATATACAACAAATTATTGTGGATGCAAATGCCCATTTGCATACAATTCTCATTTGTTGCATCGACTTATTATGGATGTGAAATGTAAACATGATAACCTGTTTACACCAATTGCATCAAAACAAAAAAAACTTTTGCGTCGAGTTATTGTGGATGTAAATGTCCATTCGCAATGAAATTATGTTTTTGCATCGATTTGTTATGGATGCAAACGGAGAAGCATTATAAACCAAAATGCACCAATTGCATCCAAACGAAGTTATTTTGTATCGACTTATTGTGGATGCAAATATCCATTTGCAAAGAAAAATCTTGGTTAATTGCATTGAGTTATTATGGATGCGAATGACCAATTGCATCCAACTATTTTATTTAGGCATCGAGTTATTATGGATGCAAATATCCATTCGCATCCGAATACATAGGTGGTTGGGATGACTAATTCCAACCAAATTTAGGTTTTTTTCAACAGATAAAAATCGATGCAAAAGGTAAGTTATTAGCAACCATTTCATGAAATGGATGCTGAAACTTAAAAATAACCAAATAACTGCATCCAACTGTCGACGATCAAAAATCAATGCAAAAAGATATTTGCATCGATTTTTCTATGTTTTTGCAACCAAAACATGCGACGTAAATGACCATATTTGTTGTAGTGTTAGTTCGAACGGATTTATAAGATTATCCATGTTTTGAGACGAAATTAAAATTTCGTCTCTGAAAAGTATTTTTAAGGATGAAATAAATTTCGTCCCTAAAAATTAAATTTCTTGTAGTGCAGGTGAGAGCCATAATTATTTTCCGAAAATATATATGATTAAAGGGACAATTTGTCTTCTTGAGATAGCTAGATCGGAAAGTCGTGATCTTTTTTTTTAAAATTTTTTAATAGAAACGACCATTTTCATTCAAGATAAATAATTATATATAGACATTTATCAAACATTAAAGTTTGAGAAAGAAAAGTCTAGAATAAAATTCTACCACATCTCAATATTTTCAACTCTCTTAAGTATTACGAGTAAGCTGATGAAAGAACAACTATCAAAACAACTACACAAAGTCTGCACTTCGGAAGTCGTGATCTTTGATAGCACTTAAAGGAATGTAAGTCATGCAGGTTGATAAATCTAACGGCTTCCCTTGTTTCGGCCTATTTATATAAAATATTTTAAGAAGTGATCAACTTTGCTAATAGCGGGATCCTAAAACAAGAATAGGAAAAGTTACTTTGCTATATACCTGACCAAGCACGTGCCTCTATCCACTATCGACAACTGTGGCCAAAGGGTGGATCTGAAGGCATGTATTGATCAAAAGGAAATAGATTGAAACTTTCAAATTTTGGAAAAAAGAAAAAATGAGGAGAAAAATGTAATCTTATAGATAGGGAAAAAGTAACGAAATATCATGTAGGTGTAGTATGGAATAACATTATTCATGCCTGCCAGATTTTTTCTGGCTCGGCCCGATGCCTGGCTAACCAGCTTTGTTAACCGGATTCCTCTACCCAGGTGTGGGTAAGGTAGAGTACCTGGTTTCTGAGTTTAAATCCAAACCCGGATATCCCTCTTTGATAAAATCAAAAAATTAGAAATTATAAAATTTAGCAATTTTCTTTTGAAGTTATACCTTGGACCGAGCACTGGGCTAAAAAATGTATTGGGCCTGTAGACCCCGTGAATCATGATTATATCAGCACCCCGATCTTTCTCTAACGTTTTTTTGATCAGTGTATTGTGGGAGAGGCGAAAAGAAAATGGCCATAAGAAAACATTTCAGTCGCTCATTTGGCAACATAAGCTTATTTGATAAATCATCCCTAGTTTCAAAAACCAGGATTTATTCAGGTACCAATCACTCATGTGGGTACTTGGGCCAAATTTGAAATCTGGTTCCGGGTCTGGGTATACTTAGATGTCCAGAGTTGGAACTAGATGCAAACTCCTAACATGGAAAGAGTGACAAAAGTTGAGGCAGGTGGCCGGGATGCATGAGAACAAGTGATTGAGGAGCCAATAAAATAGGTGGCTGGTAACATTGTTAATTTTAATTTTAGATAGAGTGAGGAATTTTTTTCAAGTTTTTTTTTTTCTTAATTTTCTAAAGGACAAAGGAGATATTATCCTATGAATAATGCTAACGTCACTGAAAAATTCTCTCAAGAGAGTTTACCAATTTACTTTTTTTATTTAGTGATTAAGTATTTTTAAAATGATGTTAAATTTTTTTTTTTTATTGTTTAAGGAGAGCCTTATCAGTGGGTAGTGTTGGGAACCACTTTCGGTCGTCCTAACACTACCCTTATCCTATGGAGTAATTTAATTTATTCTTGCTCTAGATCTTTAGATTTACAAGATACTACACGTAACTACAGTGTTCTATTATACCAGTACATATCAATGCATATCGAGATTGGCTTCCACATTAAATAATATATATGAACCAACCACGAACTAGTTTCAACCCTACCACCAATTCATTGAGAACTTAGTCCTTAATTCACGTCACCATTTAAATATATGTTCACGCCAAAGTTACCGCATGCATTAATATGCAATGCATAACTCTTACAAGCTGTACACGATGTTCTTTAATTCAGCCATCCAGATTTCCAAATCATCTTCAACGTACCTATGGGCACCTTCGATTATCGTTATTAATCATCACCATTTAGGGACCTGAGTTTTGGGATTGGTTCAACAATTAATTAGGAACACAATCTGAATGGCCTACAAAACTCATATTGTTGTGAAAAACACACATCAACAAAGACAAACAAATAAAAGCAATAATTACACAATACACAATTTACGTGGTTCGGCAATGTGCCTATACGTTCACAGACTTGCAGAAATTTTATCAATTTAGAGGGATTACAATCACACAATCTCAACTCACTCACTCTAGGACTTTTTTTCTCTCACAATTTGCACTCAAACTTTGCCTCTCCTTGTTCACTCTGAAGTTGCTAAATTTCATATTCAAGAAGTCAAAATATTACATGTTTATAGAAAATGGCACTAGAGACTCTAATTGACAGAAAATACGACATTCACTCAAGCGGTGTGTCAAGCACACCTCAAGCAAACAACTAATGAACATTAGCTCGACTGGTGTGTTGAGCACAGCTCAAGCGAACACTAGGATTTGTCTTACTCGAGCTCACTATCGCAAAAGACTCGAAATAACTCAAGGGTTGAGCTTCACTCGAGCCTATTTTCTAGCGCACCTCGAGCAAACTCACTGGTTGAGCTTGGCTAGAGGGCCATGTCGAGCGACAATTAAGTGAAATCACAGGTTGTGCCCTTTTTGCTCACAAACGAAGCTGCACATGAAACCCAACAATCTCCCACTTGGAGACTGGTTCTCCACATGCCAACCACTATTTCCAGCCAAGCCCTATCACGGCAGCTCACAGCTCCTACTTTCAAGCTAGAAGACACTCTGAAGTCGAGCTTGACTTCAATGTCTCATGTGCATCGCCCTCAATTAGCATATCCAATGCGAGACTCACAACTCCCACTGCACTAGGAGTCTCCGGTCTCGAATTGACCCTAGAAATATTAGCCAAATTCCCAGGCTCACATGAGGAATGGCAAAACTGACACTCTTTTGCTTCCCCATCTAATTTGTGTGACCAAGCCTGCCCTTTTGCACTCTTGTGTTTCAAACATATCACTGGACCTTGATGTCAAATACAAAGAGTTAGATCTCTTACCATGTGCCAAGACCAGCGCACCCTTAGTGATCTTCCATGCTCCTCTAGAAAATGCTACCGCATAACCACCGTCATCAAGTTGTCCCACAGAGATCAAGTTTTTCTTCAGATCTGGGACATGCCTGACTTGCTGTAAAGCCCACACTTGTTCAAAAGTGTGATGCGCACATCACCCACTCCCACTACATCTAGTGTCTCTCCATCAGTCACATAAATCTTCCCAAAATCACCAGCAATATAGTTATGGATGATATCTTGATGTGAGGATTAGGGCATCTTGCATTTCTTCAGCCACTGAATCCAACACCTAATCATCAATCAACTGTGCACTGAAAGGATTAGGGCATCTTGTATTTCTTCAGCCACTGCATTCAAAGCATCATTCTCAATAATTTCATGATTTTGGCAGTCTCTCTTGAGATGGCTTTGCTTGCCACAACTGCAGCACGTGATTTGCTTACCCCTACTCTTGGAACTTGACCTGTCATGCCTTCTACCCCGAATGTCAATGTTCAGGGCCAATCTCAAACTCGAGAACTTACCAGAATCTCTTCTACGTACCTCTTCAACAAGGATCATGTCAAGTACGTCGTCGTAGTTCAGCTTCATCTTGTCAGCTAAACTACTCAATGCCATCCTTATGGCCTCCTAACTATTTGGCAGTGATGCCAATAGAATCAATGCTCTGATCTTATCATCAAACTCAATCTCGACATAAGACAATTGATTTGTGATTGTATTAAAGTCATTCTAGTGTTAGGTCACAGACATACATTCTGACATCTTCAAATTGAACAACTTCTTCACCAAGTGCACTTTGTTATTTGCTGAAAAATTTTCATACATGCCTAACAAAGCCTCAATGAGATCCGAGTGTTTCTCTCCTTAATAACATTGTGTGCCACTGTTCTACACAAAGTCAAACAAACAAGCCCAAGAACCTGACGATCTAACAGATTCCACTCAATATTGTCCATGCTTTTTGGCTTTTTTCCCAACAATGGAATATGGAGCCTTTTTCTATAGAGATAATTCTCGATCTACATCATCCAATACCCAAACTCGGTGCCATCCAACTTCTTGATCTTAGGTGCTTTCAATTTGTCTCAAGTTATCGTTCTCCTTCAGACTTGAACCTGACTCTGATACCAATTGTTGTGAAAAACACACTCCAATGATGGCAAACAAATAAAAGCAATAATCACACGACACACAATTTACGTGGTTTGATAACTTGCCTACCTCTACAAAGCTGCAAAAGTTTTTTTTTTTTAATTAAAAGGAGGTTACAATCACACAATATCAACTCACTCACTTTTGGGCTTTTTCTTTCTCACAATATACACTCACTCTTTGCCTCTCTTAGTTCACTCTAAAACTGTTGAATTCTATATCCAAGAAGTCAAAATATTACATATTTATAGAAAATGGCACTAGAAATCCTAGTTGGCAAAAAATACGTCATTCGCTTGAACCGCGTGTCAAGTGTGCCTCGAGCGAACAACCAATGAACATTAGCTTGAGTGGTGAGTCGAGCAAAGCTCAAGTGAACACTAGGTTTTGTGTATTGCTCGAGCACATTGTCGTGCGAGACCTGAGCGAAAACATGGGTTGAGCTTTGCTGGAGCTTCCTATTCAGCACACTTCAAGAAAATTCACGAGTTGAGCTTTGCTCGAGCGCCATGTTGAGCGACAGTTAAGCAAACTCACGGGCTGTGCCTTTTTTGCTCACGAACCAGGCTCCACATGCAACCCAACACATATTTTCTAATCTAACCATAAGTTTAAGATACCATTAATTTCTAATCCAACCACAATAATGAAGTGTTGTTAATATCAAACAGCATCAAAGCTATTACAAAAGATTAATTATATATAGGGGCAAGGGTGGTGAATGAATCAGCTACATTCTTTTTGTTTATAATGATTTTAAGCAATTTAAACCATAATATATATTTATATATATATATTGACGGATTCGTTAGAATATAAACCAGAGATGATTCAAGATCAAAGTTGAAGGAAGTGGCTTATTAATATTCCAAGAAGTTGCTCAAGGGCAAAATTGGCTAGGTGAGGATCATAGTTCACATTCCACAGACCTATAAACTCTGATGGAAGCTATCATGATCTTCCTCTCATACACATGCAATTTACCATTTTAGTTCAATTTTTTTTTCAGTTCATAACTATATATGATGGGGAATCTTTTGCTTATTCAAAGTAATTTGCATTTTCCAAGTCATGAGTTCTCTTTTTTTGTTTTGAAAGTTCAGAAGTGATCAATATAACCCTCCACTAATCCACGCATTTTATTACAGATTGAGGGTCGAATTAATTAATTTCCCTACACAAATCAATCATGACTTCTCAACAATCCATCCAAATTAATGTCTAATCTTTCTAACACAAAGAATTATAACATGAAAGTTAGATGCCCACAATAACTAATTCTCGAAAGAAATATATGAGCATTAAGACATGATGAGATAATATTGGAAGCAAATCCGGAAGAGGTTTAACCTTGGTTAATTGGTGAGACATGCAAAGCCTTTGGAGATGGATGATGAATGTTATATCTTCTATATATGATAATTACATATTCGGCTCTTCGTGTCTTTTTTGTAGTTGTTATCTAATTATGTGGTTAGCGAGTCATTAGACTTTCTTGTGACTATTTTGATACATTGGTAATTATAGTTTACATTTTAATATCGTATTGATAGTTAATATAGTTTTTGTTTGTTTAGGACTTGGTTTGGAATTTTTGTAATCCGAAGTTCTTGCTTTGTCCATAGTATTCCTCTGCCAAAAGTGGGAATTAATAATAAAATTAGCGGTACCATTCCCCTTAAAAATAAATATATGAATTGTTGTACTGCTAGCTTGTGCTTTCACTCTATCTACTACTTGATTGGCATATTACTGCTCCAAGTTGATACGGTGTTTTCATGCCAAATTGAGTTTTTCCAAAACAAACGCAAATATATAATGAATCTCAAACAGATCCTATAGATATCAAGTTCAATGCCTATAAAAACTAGCTCCCATGCATGCATGTAGCCTCATAATCCTCCATGAGGGCAGACAAATTAAAACACCACCTTTGATGAAAACTTAGCTCGATCACAAAGAAGCTTAGAACTTTAATTTAAACACTTTCAATGAAAATCCCTTCCCTCCTTGTAGCTATGATTAGGACTAGTAGGTCCAAGTTGACTTTGAATAGATTGATCACATCCTATGGGAATTCTAAGTTGAAAGAAGACCTAAACTAGTCTAGTTCACAATCTCAATCCACAGACAAAAGTTTTGAAAAGCTAAAACAGTGAGCCATCAAGTGAACAATTAAAGATCGATGCAAAAGTGGGACTCTTCATTCATATATGAACACAGCTATGATAGTGTCATCCATATAAACAAAAACAAATAGATGAACGCCAGCCCTCATGATAAATAAAAAGAGATGAATACGATTTGGAATTCAAAAAACTCAAAAGAGATAAGTTTCACATAGAGTCGAGAGTACCAAGCATGAGGTGTGCGCTTGTTTCAGGCCATGGACTGCCTTTTGCAGATGACAAACATGGTCAAAAAGTTGAGAGTGGTCATCACTCGAGCACGTGAATTGGTAGAGAAAGATTTCTCAAGGGACGTCCAAGCCGCATGAGAGGTGGTGAGGCCAACAACCGTTGCCATAATGTCCTCGGATAGAGAGGTAAGTAAGGAGATGAGAATAACTTGGTCTTGATCCACCAATTGAGTATAGGCAGAATTGAGTGCAGGTTCAGAAGTAGTAGAGGGCAAGAACTGCGCAGGGCAAGGAATGCTGCCATCAACAAAGCCAAAAACTTTTTGGCCACAAAAATAGGGAACCATCTGAGATTTCTAGAGGAGATAGTTATCCTTGGTAAGGCGAATGGTGACAACATGATGAAGACTGACAGTTGGTGGAGGAGAGGGTGTGATGGGGATTGTGGTTGACATGGTTGAAGTGTTCGATTCAGTGGCCATAAAATTAAAGAAGACGTGAGTTAGAGAAAATTCTCTAATACCATAAAGAATTAAAATATGGTAAATCACTTCTACAATGTGACGCCCCCAACTCCCACGTATGTACACGTGGAAATTGAGGTATCGGGATGATGACAACATGGGTCACGCATCCCATCGCCAAGTGTCGAGTGTGTGTACTTGCAACACGTGTACATAAAAATAACGCAGTAGTAATAAAAAAGTCTTTCAACTAGGTACCATAATTTTGTTTAAATACAAACTCGCTTAAAACAAGCGTAACAAAATACTACAAGTTTCAACATTGTCACAAACCCAAAATACATAAAATAAAGGTAAGGGAAATATTTTCCAACAATACAAGCAACTCCAACTCAATCCTCCAGCGGAGCCACCTCCTCAGGCTCAGCCTCCTCCTCCAAATATGCATCAAAGTCTATGGTACCACAAATAAGTAATAATCCAAACACCCACAAGATAAAAATATATTAAAACTCAACAATATGCATAAACAAGATGCCATATGCATGTGTCACAAAAATTCACATTTTTCCACACACACCAAAAATCCCATTTTTTGCCCAAAAATAATTCCTTTCCCAACTCACGCCAAAAGTCACATTTGGCCCAAAATAAATTCCTTTTCCAACTCATGCCAAAAGTCACATTTGGCCCAAAATATTTCCCTTAAAATTTTTTCTCGCCATTTTCCCAAAAAATGGCCCAAAATCCAAGTCTCAAATCCATTTCCATTTTCATTAACCGAATGCACCATGACCTCCCCTAGGGGTCATCCGCACACCTTGACTCCCTTTGTTACACCATGGGTAACAACCATGCTTGTGATTTCGTAACGAGAGATGCCAAGTTCCGCACCCAGTGCGTATGTAGCAAAGCATCCTCTAGCCCCCACTAGCAAAGGGGCCACGAAGTCGGTACGAGAGCGTTACCATCTCGTCCGCTCCCATTGTTGCCCAGCGACAACTCAGGGGACGTCACTTAGTATATTGCGCTCCCGAGTGACCAAAGGAACTCCATCGAGATAATACCTTATCTCAGCTTGGGGTTGTTGATAAAGGGTTAGAATTGCATAATTAAGTTGTTTAAATGAGTGATTTATTTTATCAAATAAGGATTGAACACTTAATTATGCATCAAATTCTAATATTGAATGCAAATTAATTAATGTCAATATTCTATATACATAAAGTTCTATATTTGCCTTTGAAAGAAATACATTTTTTATGTACTGCAGGGCATTTATGAAAATACTAAAAGAGAATGAAACTCACGGATGCAGGGAGATGAAATGCAGAAAACAGAAATGCAGAAATGCAGAAAACAGAAAGTGCTGCAGAAATGCAGAAATGCAGAAAATAGAAAGTGCTGCAGAAATGCAGAAAACAGAAATGCAGAAATGCAGAAAACAGAAATGCAGAAATGTAGAAAACAGAAAGTGCTGCAGAAATGCAGAAAACAGAAATGCAGAAATGCAGAAAACAGAAAGTGCTGCAGAAATGCAGAAAACAGAAAAAAATAGCAGCACATGTTGAAACACATGCACATGCAGAAAAGGAAGATGCAGCACATGCATATGCAGAAGAAAAATGGACAGCACACACCAAAGTTAGGCCACCCACTCCCAAGTTAGGCCACCCACTCCACCATTCTTCAAAGTTTGGCCACCCACTCTTGAGAAATGGTAGGATGCTCTCTCCTATAAATAGGAGAGAGCTCAGAAGAGAAAGGGCATCAAGGCAGTGGAGACGAAGGAGGGGAGTTATTTTGCAAGTTATTTCCTTTGTATTTTGCAAGTTATTTACGGGGTTAATTTTTAAGTTATTAGTTTTGGAGTTTTGAGTTTATTACTTTGTGAAGAGTTTCAGTTTTTACTTTGTTAAGAGCTTCAGTTTTTTTACTTTGTTAAGAGTTAGTTTTTAGTTTTCTTTGTTAAGGTTTTCAGTTTATATTACTTTGTTATAAGTTTCAGTTTTCATTACTTTGTTATAAGTTTCAGTTTTCATTATCTTGTTATAAGCTTCAGTTTTTATTACCTTGTTATAAGTTTCAGTTTTTATTACTTTGTTATAAGTTTTGGAGTTTAATTTTATTACCTTGTTATAGTTTCAAGTTTATTACCTTGTTATAGTTTCAAGTTTATTACCTTGTTATAGTTTCAAGTTTATTACCTAGTGTTGGTTTCAATTTTATTACTTTAATTTAGTTTGTCTTATTTCTTCGAGTTGATATTATAGACTTTTTATTTTTTATTTCATTCTAAAGTTTATTTATATTTTCTTAGTTTTTGATATGATTCCACTTAGATTTATTTTTGTTACTAAAAATATCATGTGTAACTAATTACTAAAGCTTGGGTTGTGGAATGAGATTTAATTTATTTTAGATTCTAGTTTGATGCAATATATTATTGTTTAATGTTGATTTCACTAAATTACTAGTCGGATTCAAATGGAAAATAGATTGCGGCTCTTGCTCTTGTTTTGTTGTTGACGTAAGGCACAACAAAAGCTTGAATTTATCAAGGTCTCTTTCGATTGTTTATGAATATAAATTTGGCTAGTAAATTAGAGAATTTCTTGAGAAAATATTGCAAATACTTGAGCTTAATTTTTATGTTCCGAATATCAATTCCTTGACTGGATTGTTAATCGAGAAATTATCTAGAATCCGAGATAAAAAGAATCTCAAACCCAACCCAAGTGTTTGTTAATTTGTTTTTTTTTAGAAACTCTAAATTCAATTTCAATTATTTTTTTGGCATAGCATTTTAATTTTATTTTCATCTCACATACTCGATTCATTTGTTCCTTACAGATCCTTTATACGCTTTGATAACCCATTGTCCCTGTGGAATACGATCCTGGACTTATCCTTGATACAACTTGACACTTCTGCACTTGGAAGCACATTCTAAATTGAGTCAAGTTTTTGGCGCCGTTGCCGGGGACAACTGGTGTTTATCAGAGCATTCTCTTTTTCCTGAGAGGACGTTTATGGAGCTGTGAACTTCTTCACAGCCTGGGTGATATCTTTACCTCTCATTTTACTGGTTTACTGTTAACTTGTTTTGTGCTGAAGTTGCATGTCTGGTTGGGCTAGAGATAGCACACATAGACTTGCTAGGACTGAATCATCGACCTCATCATCGAGTGCATCATCTGTTTCTCTTAAATCATCAGCTGACACTGATAGCAGCATGGCTGAAAATGAGCATCATGATAGGGAAGTGGAGAATCCAAACAGGACACTTAGAGAATATCTTCAGCCTGTTAGGACTAGCACACCTTCTTGCATAATTTTACCTCTTAATGCAAATGCTTTTAATTTCAAACCTGGGATGATTCCATTGTTACCACACTTTCATGGTATGGAATCAGAGAACCCTTACTTGCATATCAAAGAGTTTGAAGAAGTGTGTTCCACATTCATGGATAGAACATGCACTGAAGAGGTCATAAGATTGAAACTGTTTCCATTTTCCTTAAAAGACAAGGCTAAGACATGGTTGAATTCCTTAAGACCAAGATCCATTGGGACTTGGCAAGAAATGCAAACTGAATTTTTAAAGAAATTTTTTCCCATGCATAGAACCAATGCCTTGAAAAGACAAATCATGAATTTTTGCCAAAAGGATGTGGAAACATTTTATCATTGTTGGGAACGATTCAAAGACCTTTTAAATGCATGTCCTCATCATGGATATGAGAATTGGAGGGTCATCAGTTTTTTTTATGAGGGGTTGCAACCAAAAATGAGACAATTTGTGGAAACCATGTGTAATGGAGCGTTTTTTAGCAAAGAACCTGAGGAAGCTTTTGAATATTTTGATTATCTAGCTGAAAATGCACAATCATGGGATACATCTGACATTCATGATAGGTCGGAAAGTACGAGGACAATTTCAGGGGGTGGGAAATATAATCTGAGGGAAGTAGATGATTTGAATGCTAGGTTGGCTATGATTTCTAAGAAATTAGAAACCATAGAACTGAAGAAAGTGAATGAAGTACAAGCTGTACCTCAGATTACCTTGAGCTGTAATATTTGTGAGGGCCAAGGACATTCAACTAATGATTGCCCAACCATTCCAGCTTTTAAAGAAGTTCTTTTGGATCAATCTAATGCTGTTAATATGGTTACTAAATCTTTTTCAGGTCCTTATTCCAACACTTACAATTCGGGATGGAGAAATCACCCTAATTTTAGTTGGAGGGGTGAACAAGCTGCTGTACCTGCACCCAACATAGCTGGTCCTTCACAATTTGCACCCTATACAACCCCAGGAGGTTCAGGACCATCTCAATATGCCAACCACATGGTGCCAGCTCAGAAAAAAAATCTTGAAGACAATTTCCAGCAATTATCCACCAATTTTCAGCAGCTGTCCACAAATTTTCAACAATTCATGCAAAGTCAAGCTGCTATCAATAGTCAAAATTCACAAGCAATTGCTGACATTCGAGGGTCAGTCACAAGGTTGACCACAGCCATGAGCACTCAAGAGAAAGGGAAGTTCCCTGCACAATCTCAGCCTAATCCACAAGGCCAAAACCAGCAATTTCAAAGTATGGCAGGAGATCCAAATGTCAAGCAAGTCAAGGCTATTACAACCTTGAGAAGTGGTAAGGTGATCGGCATCCCAGATCAAGAGGTAGAAAAGAATGGTAACATTTCTAAACCTCCTTCTGAAAATGAGGCACATGGTCCTTTGGAATCTAAAAGTGTCCCAAGCACTACACTTGCACCTTTTCCTCAAAGGTTAATCCCTTTGCATAAAGATAAGCATCACGCTGAAATCCTTGAAATTTTTAAGCAAGTTAGGATAAATATACCATTATTGGATGCTATTCAACAGATTCCTACCTATGCTAAATTTTTAAAGGATTTATGCACTGTGAAAAGAAAATTAAATGTGCAAAAGAAAGCTTTTCTTACTGAGCAGGTTAGTGCTATTATCCAAACCAACACTCCTCCCAAATACAAGGATCCAGGATCCCCTACCATAGCTTGCATGATAGGGAACTCAAAAATAGGCCAAGCATTATTAGACTTAGGTTCCAGTGTGAACTTATTGCCTTATAATGTTTATGTTCAGCTTGGATTGGGTGAGTTGAAATCTACTTCTATCACATTGCAGTTGGCAGATAGGTCTATAAAGATTCCTAGAGGTGTTGTGGAAGATGTTTTGGTTCAAGTAGACAAATTCTACTATCCAGTAGACTTTGTCGTACTCGACATGCAATTGACTAATCATTCTACTTTCCAAGCACCGGTTATCTTAGGAAGACCTTTCTTGGCCACTTCTAATGCACTCATAAATTGTAGAAGTGGAGTTTTAAAATTGAGTTTTGGAAATATGACCTTGGAGCTAAATATTTTTAATCTTTGCAGGCAACCGCAAGAAGTTGAAGAAGTTCATGAAGTGAATTTGCTGGAAAATTTCATTGATGACAATTCTGCACATTACTTTCAACTTATTGATTCTTTAGAGGAATTTGAAGAAGATTTGAAAATATTTGATAATATTAATGACTCATCTCTTGTTTCCTCAATAGGTCAGCAAGTTACACCACCATGGAGGCCAAAATTTGAGCAACTTCCACCATTGACATCAACTCTCAAACCTTCGGAGGAGCAATCCCCAACTTTGGACTTCAAACCTCTTCCATTGGAGTTGAAGTATGCTTTCTTAGGACCACAAAGCACTTTCCCTGTGGTAATTTCTTCTCACTTAACTAGTGAACAAGAAGATAAATTGCTAGATGTGCTTAAGAAGCATAAAAAGTCTATTGGATGGACAATGGCTGATATAAAAGGTATAAGTCCCTTGGAGTGTACCCATAGGATTTATTTAGAAGATGATGCAAAACCTTCTCGGGAAATGCAAAGAAGGTTGAATCCCACAATGAAGGAAGTGGTTAAAAATGAGGTGTTGAAATTGCTTGATGTGGGTATCATTTACCCCATCTCGGATAGCAAGTGGGTAAGTCCCATTCATGTAGTTCCAAAAAAATCTGGGCTTACCATTGTTAAAAATGATCAAGATGAATCGATTCCTACAAGAATTCCTACTGGTTGGCGCATGTGTATTGATTATAGGAAGTTGAATGCCGCCACTAGGAAAGATCATTTTCCTTTGCCTTTCCTTGATCAAGTGTTAGAAAAAGTCGCTGGACATGCTTTTTATTGTTTCTTAGATGGGTTCTCCGGTTACTATCAATTGGAAATAGCACCAGAGGATCAAGAAAAGACCACCTTTACTTGTCCCTTTGGTACTTTTGCTTTCAGGAGAATGCCTTTTGGTTTATGCAATGCACCAGCAACTTTTCAAAGATGCATGCTTAGCATTTTTTCTGACATGATTGAGAACACTCTAGAAGTGTTTATGGATGATTTTTCTGTATTTGGTGATTCATTCGAGGTTTGTTTAACCAATTTACAAGCTGTTTTGGCCAGGTGTGAAGAGAAGCAGTTGCTACTTAATTGGGAGAAGTGCCATTTCATGGTGCAACAGGGCATTGTTCTAGGACATGTTGTTTCATCTAGAGGACTTGAAGTAGATAGAGCAAAAATCGATTTGATTTCTAAACTTCCTACACCTAAGTCAATGAAAGACATTAGATCTTTTCTTGGGCATGCGGGTTTTTATAGGAGATTTATCAAAGACTTTAGCTCTACTTCTAAGCCTCTATGTAAGCTATTGATGAATGATGTAAAATTTGATTGGACACCCGAGTGTCAAGAAGCTTTTTGTCGGCTTAAAACTTTGCTAACCACTGCTCCGATTCTTCAACCTCCTGATTGGTCACTTTCTTTTGAAATCATGTGTGATGCAAGTGATTTTGCTATAGGAGCTGTTCTTGGACAGCGTAAGAACAAACTTCCTTATGTCATTTACTATGCAAGTAAAACTTTGAATTTTGCTCAAAAAAATTATTCTACTACTGAAAAAGAATTACTTGCTGTAGTATTTGCTTTAGAGAAGTTTCGTGCATATATTCTTGGTTCTCCTATAGTCATCTTTACTGACCATGCAGCTCTCAAGTATTTATTGACAAAGAAAGATGCAAAACCAAGGTTGATTAGATGGATACTTTTACTCCAAGAGTTCAATATCATCATCAAGGACAAGAAAGGAGTAGAGAATGTGGTAGCCGACCATTTGTCTAGGCTCACAGTTGCTGAAACTGAACAACCAACACCTGTTCTTGATTCTTTTCCTGATGAACATCTTATGTTGGTTGAAAATTTGCCTTGGTTTGCTGATATAGTTAATTTTCTGGTGACAGGAAAAACACCACTTCATTGGAGTGCTCAAGATATACGAAAGTTCATGCATGAGGTGAGATCGTTCTTTTATGATGATCCTTACCTTTTCAAGTATTGTCCTGATCAAATCATTAGAAAATGTGTGCCTGAGCATGAGATGCAAGCTGTCCTTTCTTTTTGCCATAGTGAGGCGTGTGGGGGTCATTTTTCTGCACACAAGACAGTTGCAAAAATTTTACAAAGTGGTTTTTATTGGCCTCATTTGTTTAAAGATGCATATAGTTTCTGCAAGACTTGCGAGTCATGTCAGAAATTAGGTGCTGTCACGAAAAGAAACATGATGCCTTTAAAACCCATTTTGGTCATAGAGATTTTTGATTGTTGGGGAATTGATTTTATGGGGCCATTTCCTTCTTCTTTTGGTTATTTGTACATCTTAGTGGCCATTGATTATGTTTCAAAATGGGTCGAAGCCATACCATGTAAAACAAATGACCATAAGGTGGTGCTTAAATTTTTGAAGGAAAATATTTTTGCTAGATTTGGCATGCCTAAGGCCATCATAAGTGATAACGGCACCCATTTTTGCAACAAGCCTTTTGCTGCCCTCTTGCATAAGTATGGCATTCACCACAAAATTTCTACCCCATATCATCCCCAAACAAATGGCCAAGTTGAACTTGCTAATAGGGAAATTAAGACCATTTTGGAAAAAACTGTGAGTCCGAACCGAAAGGATTGGTCTTTGAAATTAACCGATGCATTATGGGCATAAGGACTGCATATAAAACTGTTTTGGGTATGTCTCCTTATCGGTTAATCTATGGTAAGGCTTGTCACCTCCCTGTTGAGCTTGAACACCGTGCATTTTGGGCCATCAAAAAGTTTAATTTTGATCTTGATCAAGCTGGATCTTTGAGGAAATTACATCTTTGTGAATTAGAGGAACTTCGGAGGGATGCTTATGATAATTCTAACTGTCCAAGGAACGCATGAAGTCTTTCCATGATAAGCATATTCAAAGAAAATCATTTGAGCCTAATCAACAGGTTTTACTCTACAATTCTCGACTTCATTTGTTCCCTGGCAAGTTAAGATCCCGATGGAGTGGCCCCTATGTGGTTAAAACAGTTTTCCCTCACGGTGCTATTGAGGTTGTCAATCCTCAAAATGGAAATGCTTTTAAGGTTAATGGTCAAAGGCTCAAGCCTTTTATTTCTAACTTTGCACCTGAGGAATCTACTCTACATTTGCTTGATCCAATTTGATGGTCATTGATTTATCCTGTTCTTTTCATTGTTTTCTTTTGTTTTGCAGTTTTTATTTTTATTTTGATTGCATTCATTTCAAGCCGTCCAGGTACTTCCTTTTTCTTCTTTCCTTCAGTTTTTCGTTGAATTTTCAGTTCTTATTTTAGCTGTTTTGCCCCTTAACTGCTCTCTTTGTGTAAATTCCTTCATTTCTCTTGCATCATTGAGGACAATGCTACAATCTAGTTGGGGGGTGGAAGAGAATTTATTTCTCTATTTGCATGCCTTTTGGTCCATCTTGGGGAGTACTAGTAATGAGTTGAAAGCAGATGAAACTCCCCATTTTTTTGAATTTTACATGCTGGAAAATGTTAAAAAAAAAAAAAAGAATAAATAAATAAAGATGCTTTTACATAAACTTGAGGTTCTTAGCCTCAGATTGGAGACGCTCATTCTCTTCATACAAAATCATGTCAGCCCTATTCATGGGAGCTGGCAAGCGGAATGAAGAACCCAAGAGAGATTTCAACTGTTTATTCTGCTGCCGTAGAATTCCTTCCCTTGTGTGAGACTCTTGAACAATGCGTTGAAGTACAACAATTTGTTCTTTTAGCCTTTCAACCTCATGGTTTTTGGCTTGAACCCGCTGGGAAAAAGCAACAATAGAGGATGAGTAGCGAGTTCCGAGACTCACCAAGTCATAGATAGCATCGGAGTCTGACTTATTAGCCATGCTAGTATTTTCTTGCTGCAACATGGCACCAATGACAGCTGCAGAAAGGACAGGAGGTTGAGATGTAGACGAATGAGCCATTGAGAAAGGGATCGAGAACTTAAGGCGATAATGTTGAAGGAATGCAGATGGGTTATACAGATAAGAAGAAAACTTGATGCGGATTGGATGAACTTTGAGACTGATTTTATAGAGATAGCATAAAGAACAAGACAAACTATCATCCTAGTCAAAAAGCAATGTGATTTTTTTCCCCGATCGGTGAAAATGACATTTTTTTAGAAACTCGGAGCCTTCAATCTCGTTTGTCAACAACATCAAGCGTTTTTTTTCAAATCTCCAGCCACACTTGTCGGGTCACGGACGGATCCACCGAAAAGAAAAAAAAAAATAGTAATCTTTTGCTAATTTTCTCGTATTCTCTTTTTGCAGGTACGATTTTTGTATCTTCTTAGCAACCAACAACCTGAGTATTTCAGGTGACATCTTTCCTCTTTACTCTTTCGTTTCAATATATGTTCTGCAGTGTTTATCTTGTTTCAATTCATACCTGAATAACATATGTTGTCGAACATTCATTTGCTGAACATTGAGGACAATGTCAAATTTAGTTGGGGGGAGAGTTTTCTGTTGAAGTTTTTTGTTGAAGATGTGTTAGTACTAAAAAAAAAAAAAAAAGTTTTCTGTTGAAGTTTTTTTTGTTGAAGATGTGTTAGTACTAAAAAAAAAAAAAAAAAAAAAAAGATTTGTTGAAGTAATGGAACATGTGGAATGTAGTGCAAATATGAGTATATGTCAAAAGAGGGACTTATCCATTTTATTTAGTTGTTAAACCAAGGGAAAGATGTTCAGAGTTTTGCTAAAACACACACAACACATACCCGGAAGGCCTAGAAAGATTACATTGAGTCATTGTTGGTTGATTTACACTTCAATTGTTTGAGACTCTAATGAACCATATCCTAATGGCTTAGGAAGAAATTTGAATTAAATGAGAAAAGGGACAAGCCAGGGATCAAAAAAAAAAAAAAAACAAAAACAAAAACAAAAACAAAAACAAAAAAAATTACATTTGTGTCGTGGAAAAGGTTGCCTATTACCGGGGTCCTTACAAAAGAAGTAGGCGCCTTTCAAAGTGTAATAGCGTGAAAGCCACCGCTACAATGGTTTTGAATTAGAGTAAGACCATGTGGTTTTCTCAGATTGATTGTTGTGATTGAAACTGTTAATATCTCCTGGTAGTCGATCTTGGAATTCTAACCCCATTTCCATGCACTTGAAAGAAAGCAAGCTTGTTACATGTAATTTCCTTGGTTGATTAACTAAATTGTGTATAAATCTCTCAGTTGATACAAAATTCAGATTAATCTATCTCCAGTGTTCTTAAACTCAACAAATCTATTTTCATGGCATGTGATTCTCAGATTTCTCAAGTTGACCTTTGCATGAATTCATTCGCTTTATTTGCTAGAGTCTAGCAAAAAGCTAGTTGGGGGGTGTGATAAAGGGTTAGAATTGCATAATTAAGTTGTTTAAATGAGTGATTTATTTTATCAAATAAGGATTGAACACTTAATTATGCATCAAATTCTAATATTGAGTGCAAATTAATTAATGTCAATATTCTATATACATAAAGTTCTATATTTGCCTTTGAAAGAAATACATTTTTTATGTACTGCAGGGCATTTATGAAAATACTAAAAGAGAATGAAACTCACGGATGCAGGGAGATGAAATGCAGAAAACAGAAATGCAGAAATGCAGAAAACAGAAAGTGCTGCAGAAATGCAGAAATGCAGAAAACAGAAATGCAGAAAAGCAGAAAACAGAAAGTGCTGCAGAAATGCAGAAATGCAGAAAACAGAAATGCAGAAATGCAGAAAACAGAAAGTGCTGCACAAATGCAGAAATGCAGAAAACAGAAATGCAGAAATGCAGAAAATAGAAAGTGCTGCAGAAATGCAGAAAACAGAAAAAAAATAGCAGCACATGTTGAAACACATGCACATGCAGAAAAGGAAGATGCAGCACATGCATATGCAGAAGAAAAATGGACAGCATACACCAAAGTTAGGCCACCCACTCCCAAGTTAGGCCACCCACTCCACTATTCTTCAAAGTTAGGTCACCCACTCCCAAGTTAGGCCACCCACTCCACCATTCTTCAAAATTTGGCCACCCACTCTTGAGAAATGGTAAGATGCTCTCTCCTATAAATAGGAGAGAGCTCAGAAGAGAAAGGGCATCAAGGCAGTGGAGACGAAGGAGGGGAGTTATTTTGCAAGTTATTTCCTTTGTATTTTACAAGTTATTTCCTTTGTATTTTGCAAGTTATTTACGGGGTTAATTTTTAAGTTATTAGTTTTGGAGTTTTGAGTTTATTACTTTGTGAAGAGTTTCAGTTTTTTTACTTTGTTAAGAGCTTCAGTTTTTTTTACTTTGTTAAGAGTTAGTTTTTAGTTTTCTTTGTTAAGGTTTTCAGTTTATATTACTTTGTTATAAGTTTCAGTTTTCATTACTTTGTTATAAGTTTCACTTTTCATTATCTTATTATAAGCTTCAGTTTTTATTACCTTGTTATAAGTTTCAGTTTTTATTACCTTGTTATAAGTTTTGGAGTTTAAATTTTATTACCTTGTTATAGTTTCAAGTTTATTACCTTGTTATAGTTTCAAGTTTATTACCTAGTGTTGATTTCAATTTTATTACTTTAATTTAGTTTGTCTTATTTCTTCGAGTTGATATTATAGACTTTTTATTTTTTATTTCATTCTAAAGTTTATTTATATTTTCTTAGTTTTTGATATGATTCCACTTAGATTTATTTTTGTTACTAAAAATATCATGTGTAACTAATTACTAAAGCTTGGGTTGTGGAATGAGATTTAATTTATTTTAGATTCTAGTTTGATGCAATATATTATTGTTTAATGTTGATTTCACTAAATTATTAGTCGGATTCAAATGAAAAATAGATTGCGGCTCTTGCTCTTGTTTGTTGTTGACGTAAGGCACAACAAAAGCTTGAATTTATCAAGGTCTCTTTCGATTGTTTATGAAATATAAATTTGGCTAGTAAATTAGAGAATTTCTTGAGAAAATATTGCAAATACTTGAGCTTAATTTTTATGTTCCGAATATCAATTCATTGACTGGATTGTTAATCGAGAAATTATCTAGAATCCGAGATAAAATGAATCTCAAACCCAACCCAAGTGTTTGTTAATTTGTTTTTTTTTTAGAAACTCTAAATTCAATTTCAATTATTTTTTTGGCACAGCATTTTAATTTTATTTTCATCTCACATACTCGATTCATTTGTTCCTTACAGATCCTTTATACGCTTTGATAACCCATTGTCCCTGTGGAATACGATCCTGGACTTATCCTTGATACAACTTGACACTTCTGCACTTGGAAGCACATTCTAAATTGAGTCAGTTGTGATACACACGCACCCAAAATCCATATACCCATGAAAACCCAGTTTTCAATTTCTAACACATGTACATGTATGTCATTATGCAAAAAGTCTAATTTTCCTTTTCAAACATGAACATGCATGTTCCATGCAATGCAAACATCAAGGCACAAAATATCCAACAAATCTCAACATTAACCAACAAACAAATAACTCTGTCCTCAAATCCATTCGACCCCCGACTTCTAGGACTCAGTTCAGCATAACCAACCAATCACAATTTATTGTTAAAACTAAAATATGTTTAAATCTAAAAGGAAGTTTGAAAAATACTTACAGAGTTATATAATATTTTTTGAAGGATCAATGGGCTGCAAAAGGAGCCAAAAAAGCAACATAACAGTATAAAATACACTGTGGCCGTGGGTTATAAAATACTCACTTTTGAATGGAGACGAACCAAGACTTGGGATTAATATGAAATGGCTTAGAGGTATTTATGAAACTAATGGAAGTGGTGGTTGGCCATGGGTGACGGCAAAAACGGCGGTGAAAGTGAAAAATAGCCAAAACGGAGTTGAGCTCGTGGTGGTTGCTCCGGCAACGGATTGGAGCTGAAAATGGGTGGGTTAGGTCGGCAAAATGTCTATGATAAAGTGGTGAAGAGATGGCTGCCAGTGGTTGCATGACGACGGCGTGGGGATGATTTTAGGTTGCGGCTTAATGGCGACTCGAGAGAGAGGCCGAGGAGAAAAATGAGGAAAAAGAAAGAAAAAGGGAAAAGAAAGAGGAAGAAGAAAAAGAAAAAGAGAAAAAGAAAAGATGGAAAAAAATGAGGTCCAGTCCTCACATCTAGGGTCCAGAAACCGATCCAACGAATACAATTTTAAAAGCAATAAATTGAATAAAATAATTTAAACACAATACCTTGTTAAAATATAATAAATAACTAGTAAAAACTAACAACAAAATTTTAAATCCAAAAATAAATTAAATTAAATTAAACAACAATTTAAACATAAAAAAATAATTAATATTAAGAAAGCACCTCAAAATAAATATCACAACTAAATAAATCCAATTAAAATTCGATAAATTTAAGACCAAAGAACTAATATTTTAATTAAATTAAAATAATCTTTCAATAAAAATACACGTAAAAACAGGATATTACATACAATATATAGAGTGGCTGCCATATATTATTTATATATAAAAGGTTTGTTACAAGAGATTACATAGGATAAGTATGAGATATGCAGTTACACAAGCCTAGATAATATTGTTAAAATCAGGATCCATTTGGTGAGTGTTTAATAGAAAATACATCTGAAGATGAAGAATAAAAGTACTAAATATTTTATTCATATAGATGACTATACAATATTACACTTTTCATAATTTCTTCTGTTTAATTTCCTTTATCATATTAATAATTTTCAAAAATGCCACCAAAACGACAACAAAGAAACGTGCCTCATTAGCCAAGTCCCAAACCTAATGAGGACTCCCCAATTGAGGAATCCGCTCCTGAACAATTTGATACGTAAGTGACAGACAACTAGTTGACACCTACCAGTAAAGAAATGTCATTGATAATTAATTATATTTTAATACTCTAAAAACTGTATTTAATAATTTTACTTATATTAGTTAATGCATTGTCACGTTGGGGACGTGGCTTAACATGTGGCATCACTCTTGAAAAAAATAGAAGGCACAGAAAAATCAAGGTCACCATTCATGATAACTGCACTGGAGGAATGGATGATAGTACTACATCGTTTTAATCATATGTTGGTACACTAGTCCGAACTTATGCCCAATTTTATGTGCGATCATGGCTAGATATTTTGAATGAGATTAAGGAGCACATTCGAAGTCATGTACTAGTAAGTTTCAGTTGAGAGTACATTTCTTTCACCTAAGTTTTATTTCATATTTTTTACCTAATTCATTTCTTAAGATGAACTCGACCTCAATTTTGGTCGTAGCGAAGATGTGCGAACTGTGAATGAGTTGATGGCTACACTATTTCGGCGTCATAAGCACGATGTTATAACCACTTCGAGAAATTTGAGACATTGGAAGAAGTTGTGCAATCCCTTTTTTAGAAAATGAAGTTAGACAATTGGAGAAAGTGTTGTGATCTTTTTGCAACTCCAGATTGTTAGATATTCTAAATTTATATCATATAACTATTTACATTTATATTCGTTATATATGATATATATATATATTATAATTAACATTCTTAATTAATTTTGTAGTACTTAAGTTCTATAAATGTACATAATAGAATTGCTTTGACTATCCACCATTGTTCCAGTACAAGGTCATTCTAACATCTCGTTGGTAAAATGGTAATTAATGACTTATAAAAATTCACTCATTATTCTCATATTCTTTTATTTAAGTACTAACATTATTTTTTTAAATTGCTAATGTGGCTTTGTTAGAAACGTGATAACTCTGAAAATTTTTCCCTCATTCATGTTTATGTTGTTACTCACACTAATGAGTACAGTGAGTGGATGGATCCTGTTGCAGCAGCTCATTATGTAAGTGATGTTAATTTTTTAAAATAAATTATGCAACATGTGAATAATTTATTTTTTATTTGTATTTCTTTTAATATGTTACTTATTGTGTGTTTTCTTTCTATTTGAAGGACAAAATGATGGAGATGCAGTCAGCTTCTAGGGAATCTTCTCCTAGTGACATGGACATATTCACACAAGTACTTGGGACAAACTATGGTTTTGTAAGAGGTTTAGGATGGTTTTTCACATCTCGGTTCATCCGACTTCAGAAGTTAATAATCATATCAAAGATTTAGATGCAGCATGGTAAGAAATTGAGTATATGAGGTCGAGACAGCACGAGTTGAAGTCTCTCTTGGAGCAACAATCTAATTTAGAGACGCATTTGTATGTGCGATAGAGAGACTAGGAGGAAAGAATGCGCATTGAAGCTCAATAACAAGTACAGAGGGAGATGGTAGTCTAGATGGAATGTGTTATGTCACTACAGCAGGATTTCAGTGGGCGAGGAAAGAAGAAAAAATAAGTTTTATCAATATTATCATTTTGTAGGACTTTTAATATCTAATTTTGCAACTCTATAAGACATTATTAGTTGTTAAATTTATTGTGTAATGTGATACAATTTGTATGTATGTTTTTTAATTTTATGAAACTAGTATTTCTGATCTGTATGTTTGAATGCAAATTAGAAATGTTCGAGCATTGATTCACATTCGAACCAATGTTCGAACATAATGACACCAAATTATAATAAAGTGTTTGAACGTAAGACACCTCGTTCAAATGTACTCACCCTCAAATGAATTAAAAGTTCAAATAATTACACTATCAATGTTCGAACAACGACCCAACATCCCAAAGTTATACATGTTATGTTTAAACGCTTTTTCATTAAGATTCGAATGTGAAGTTAAAACGTTTAAGACAGCTAATGTTCGAACGTAAATATTAAACGTTCGAAACATAATCAACTTCTATAGTTCAAATGTCTATTAGTCGGGTTTACGTTCGAACATCCTGAACTTTAGCAAGTGACGTTGGGATTTTTTTTCATGTTTTAGGGACCCTTCTAAATATCTAAGAGGTTTGGGGCGATTGGTAAAAGCTGAATATCTAAGAGGTTTGGGGTGACCGCCAAGTGGGGCAAAGATTTAACCCTTAAAATATTTATGACAATATCACATAAGTTCAAAAAGAAAATGAACAATGTGACATTCCTTCTAGCACCAAAGCCTATCAAGAAAATGGGTCTGTCATTTCATTATTTATAGATATCTTGTGACGCTCCCAACTCCCACGTACGGACACTTGGAAATCGAGGCGTCGAGATGAAGATAACACGGTCACACATCCCATCTTTAAGTGCCGAGTATGTGTACATGCAACATGTGTACAAATAAACCACGTAGCAGATAAATAAGTCTTATAACTAAGTACCAAAATTTTTTTGTTTAAATACAAACCAGTTAAAAACACACGTAATAAAATATTACAAGTTCAACATTGTTTCAAATACCCATTACATAACATAAAACAATTAAAGATATTTCCAAAGGTAAACAACTTCAAGTTTAAAACTCTAGCAGAGCTGCCTCATCGGACTCAGCCTCCTCCTCCTCCTCAACCTCTGCATCAAAATCTACGGTACCAAAAATGGTGTCACAGGTAAGTAATAATCCAAACACCACAAGATAAAAATACATTACACTCAATAATATGCATGAAAAGATGCCAAATGCACATATCCAAAAAATTCACATTTTTACCACGCACGCCAAAATCCCATTTTGGCCCAAAACTTTTCTTTTAAAACCTTTCCTCGCCATTATCCCAGATAATGGCCCAAACCAAAACCACCATTTTTCCAGATAATGGATCTCAATAACCTTTTACAAAACTTTGCCATTTTTTCCAGAAAATGGCTCATGTCCAATATCCAAAACTAGTTCCAATTAAAGCATGCACCATGATCTCCCATAGGGATCATCCGCACACTCTGGCTACTATGCCACACCGTAGGTAACGACCACGCATGTGACATCTAAACGAGAGATTCTAGTCTCGCGCCCAGGGCAGACCTGGACCAGGCATCCTATAGTCCCCGCTAGCCAAGGGACCACGGAGTCGACACGACAGTGTTACCGTATCGTGCAATCCGATCATTGCCTAGAGACAACCCAAAGGATGTCACTCAGTATTATCCACTCCCGAGTGACCAGAGGAGCTCCACCGAGATAATACCCCATCCCGGCTTGGGGTCGTGATACACACACACCCAAAAATTCATTTACGCATGAAAACTCAATTTTTCAGTATCCAACACATGAATATGCATGCACAATGCAATGCAAATAATATGACACAAAAATCCAACAATTCTCAACATCAACAACAAACGAACAACTCCGTTCTCAAATCCATCCGACCCCCGACTCCTCGGATTCAGTCCGGAATAACCAACGAGTCAATAAAATTATTGTTAAAGTAATAATATATTTAAATCTAAAATGAAGTTTGGAAAATACTTATAACGCTATATAAGAATTTTTGAAGGATCAACGAGCTGCAAACGGCGAGGAAAAAACAACATAATAGTGTAAAAACACTGTGGCCGTGGGTTTTAAAATATCCACTTTTGAACGGGGACATACCAAGGCTTGAGATTGATAGGTAATAGCTTAGAGGTATTTATGAAACAAGTGGAAGTGAAGGTTGGCCGTGAGTGGCGGCGAAAACGGTGGTAGAAGGCCAAAATATCCAAAAAGGAAAGTGAGGTCGTGGGAGCTACTTCAGTGACGGATCGGAGCCGGAAATGGGTGGTTTAGGATGGCAAGAGGTCGGTGATGAAATGGTGAAGAGATGGTGGCCGGAGGTGGAACGACGGCGGCGGAATGGGCCAAAAGCCGTGTGGCTTGGAGGAGCTCGTGGCGGCTAACAGTGGCTCGGATGGAGGTGAAACTTGGTGGGGATGATCACCGGCCGGAGGGGAAGAAATCTGGGTGGGTGGTGCAGGTCACGCCGCCGGCGAGCGGCGGTTCTGAGCGGAGAGAGAAAACGCCGAAAATGAGAGGGAGAGATGATGTCGTGCGAGGGAGGAGACCGGGAAAGGAAGAAGAAAAAGAAAGAAAAAGAAGAAAAGAGAGAAAGAAGAAAAAGAGAAAAAGAAAAGATGGGAAAAAGAAATAAGGTCCAATCTTCACATCTAGAGTCCAAAAACTGATCCAATGAAAACAATTTTAAAAACTATAGAACAAGCAAAATAATTTAAACACAACATAAAACTAAATTATAATAAATAACTAGTAAAAACTAACAACTTAATTTTAAATCTAAAAATAAGTTAAAATAAATTAAACAGCAATTTAAAATCAAAACAATAATTAATATTAAGAAAGCTCTATAAAATAATTTTCACAAATAAATAAATCCAATTAAATCCAATAATTTAAAATAAAATAACCATTATTTTAATTAAATTAAAATACTCCTTCAGTGAAAATACACGTAAAAACGAGGTATCACATCCTCCCCCCCTTAATATAAATTTCGTCCTCGAAATTTGTAAGGTCAAACGCTAATGTTAAGGCATGGCACAAGATTCCACAGAGACTAAGTTTAAGAAACATACCGCCATTTACTCAAACAAATACGGGTACTGTTCTCTCATATCTGCTTCTCTCTCCCAAGATAAATCTTGAGCCAACGGATCTCCCCATGCCACCTTTACCAAAGGTATCGTCTTGGATCTCAGCCTTTGTTCTTTCCAATCCATAATCTGAGTCGAGACAACCTTATAAGTAAGATCCGGTTGTAGCTGAATACACTCTGGGTCGACAAAGCGCAGCTCTTGCTGTCCAAAACTCTTCTTCAAGGATGATACATGGAAGACATCATGAATTTCTCCAAGATAATCTGGCAATGCAATTCTATAAGCGACGGACCCTACCTTCTCCATAATCTAAAAAGGGCCAACATATCTCGGATCCAGTTTCCTCTTTTTGCCAAAACCCTTAACTCCTTTCATGGGAGAGACTTTGAGATAAACCCAATCACCTTCCTCAAAAGACAATTCTCTCCTCCTTGTATCCGCATAGCTTTTCTGACGACTCTGAGCTGCAGCCATTTTATCTCTTATAATATGAACCTGACTTTGCATTTCCTGAATTATTTCGGGCCCAATTATCTTATTCTCCCCAACTTCATTCCAACACAATGGCAATCTACATTTCCTCCCGTAAAGAGTTTCATAAGGAGCCATCTGGATTGATGCATGAAAACTATTATTATAAGTGAATTCTATAAGCGGCAAATGATTTTTCCAACTCCCTTAAAATTCCATAATACATGCTCACAACATATCTTCAAGGGTCTGAATTGTGCGCTCTAATTGATCGTCCGTCTGAGGGTGATATGCAGTACTAAACTTTAATTTAGTACCCAGAGCTGCCTGCAAACTCTTCCAAAAATGAGATGTGAACCTTGGGTCCCAATCCGACACAATACTCTTGGGTATCCCTTGCAATCGCACTATCTCTTTTACATACATGCGAGTCAACTTTTCCAAAGAATCAGTATTATTCACAGGTAAGAAATGAACACTCTTAATCAACCGGTCAACAATCACCCAAACTGAGTTCTTTCCACTAGGAGTCCTCGGTAAGCCCACTATAAAATCCATAGTAATGTCATCCCATTTCCACTCAGGAATAGGGAGGGGTTGAAGCATACCAGCGGGTCTTTGATGTTCGGCCTTGACTTAACAGCAAGTGTCACATCTCTCAATACACAAAGCAATATCCCTCTTCATCCCTTCCCACCAAATAATTTTTCTTCAAATCTCGATACATCTTCGTGCCGCCAGGATGAATAGAATAGGGAGCCGCATGAGCTTCTGCCATAATTCACTCCTTGAATTTTGAATCTTTAGGGATTACTCTACGATCTCGGAACCAAAGAATTCCATCCTTATCCATACTATAATGCAATGGCCCTCTAGATTTTCTGACTCTTTTTCTAATATCTAACAGCTTCGGGTCCTTCATTTGAAGAGTCTTCAATTCCTCAAAATTAACTACTCGAATATCAAGAACTGAAGATAACACTTCTTTTTGTTGCGAACTTTCTATAAGAAGCCTCCTCATTCTGCAAAGTAGTGAATCCAATCCTGACGATTCAGCTTTATCCCCCAAGTGCGACTTCTGACTCAAAGCATCTGCAACTATATTTGCCTTTCCTGGATGATATTTGATCTCGCACTGATAATCACTTATTAACTCCAACCATCGCCTCTGCCTCATGTTGAGATCTTTTTGAGAAAATAAGTGCTTAAAACTCTTATGATCGGTGTAGACTTCACAAACTTCTCCATACAAATAGTGCCGCCAGATCTTAAGAGCAAACACTATCGCTGCCAATTCTAAATCATGCGTAGGATAATTCCTCTCATGATCTTTTAGTTGACGGGATGCATAAGCAACCACTCGTCCCTCCTGCATAAGAACACATCCCAATCCAAACTTAGACGCATCACTGAAAACTACAATTGGCTTATGCAGTTTTGGAAGTGCCAACACCGGTGCAATTGTTAATCTCTTCTTCAATTCTTGGAAACTTCTCTCGTACTTGTCTGACCAAATAAACTCTGCATTCTTTCTAGTCAAAGCAGTGAGAGGTCCGGATAATCGAGAAAATCCCTCCACAAATCTTCGATAATATCCGGCAAGTCCTAAGAAACTTCGATAATCTCACGCACAGTAGAAGGACAAAAAATAGCCTCTACCTTACTAGGATCAACAGCCACGCCATCTTGGAAAATTACATGTCCAAGAAATTTGACTTCTTCCAACCAAAATTCAAATTTCCTAAGCTTCGCATACAATTGATGTTCTCGTAATTTCCCAAGTACCAAACGAAGATGATAAGCATGCTCTTCAAAATCTCTAGAATAAATTAAAATATCATCGATGAAAACCACGACGAAAGAATCCAAATAAGGTCAAAATACCCGATTCATTAAATCCATAAAAGCTGCAGTGGCATTAGCCAACCCAAAAGGCATCACCTTAAATTCATAATGCCCATATCTCGATTTGAAAGCAGTCTTGGGATATCCTTATCTCTTATCCGCAGCTGGTAGTATCCTGACCTCAAATCAATCTTCGAGAAAATAGCTGCTCCTTGAAGCTGATCAAACAAATCGTCGATCCGTGGGAGAGGGTACTTATTCTTGATGGTCACTTTATTGAGTTCTCGATAATCAATACACATTCTGAGAGTACCATCTTTCTTCTTAACAAATAACACTGGCGCACCCCATGGCGAAGTACTTGGCTGAATGAACCCCTTGTCGACCAATTCTTGCAACTGAATCTTCAACTCTTTCAATTCAGCTAGTGCCATATGGTAAGGGGCTTTATGCACAGGAGCCGCTCCAGGTTCCAAATCAATAGCAAACTCCAACTCACGAACAGGAGGTAACCCAAGCAAATCATCTACAAACACATCGGAAAATTCTTCCACGACTGGAATATCTACTAAAGACTTTTTCTCAGATGGCGTAGACACCATTTGAACCAAAAAGCCATCCACTCCACAAGCAATATCTCTTTTCGCTTGAATTGCCGATAGAACTATCGGCCTTTCCTTCAGTTTACTTCCCACAAATTCCAAATAATCACCATCTGGGAGTTGAAAGCTGATTACTCGACTTCTACAATTAATACTTACAGAATATCGATATAGCCAATCCATTCCAAGGATAATATTAAATCCCAACAATTTGAATACAACCAAATCTGCATCAAGTATCCTTCCACCAAAAACCAAAGGAGAGCCCAACGCAACTTTAGAACACTACACCATTTCACCATTTGGGAGAGTCACTATTAATGATTTTGGCAAGGTTCCCATAACCAAATTGCATATCCGTGCGAAAGTAGAAGACACAAACGATTGAGATGCACCCGAATCAAACAGAGTGCAAGTATAAAAATCATACAAATGAACTCTACCTGAACGAATCGCATTTATCAATGAAATCCAAAAAATAATGAAGAATCAAATTACACCTAACATCAAATCCAAAAATTAACTTAGATCCATACCTGTAATCACTCCAGCATCGTGGGTCGCAGGTGCCTCATCATCAACCTCTCCGAGGGTAACAGCATATACCCGAGCCTGCACTGCTTGCCTCTGATTAGTTCTTTCACCACGTCGACCTCCACGGCTTCCTTGAACTGGGTTAGGACACTCACGAGCAAAGTGTACCTGCTGGCCACAATTATAACACTGAGCCCCACCCGAAGGGTACTCACCCACATGGGCTCTATTACACCTTCCGCAAACTGGCACCCGACCTCCCATACACACTCCTGAGGCTGCTTGTGGTCAAGTCCCAGTTTGCTAAACAATCTTCTAAGGCGAACTAGAACTACTTGCTTCACCAGTAAAACTCCACTCTTCTAATTTGTAGGGGATCCCATGCTCAAATTAATCTCTCGCTCTGCAAGAGTGGCCAAATCAACTAATTCTTGAAAAATGGTAATCCGGTGGCAAACTACCATTCTGCGTATGTCTAGTCGCAGACCCTCCTGGAAACGCTCGGCCTGCATCTCCTCCGTGGCGATGAGATGTCTAGCAAATCGCCCAAGCTCTACAAATCTTCGGGCATATTGTTCCACGATCAAGCTTCCTTGGACCAAATTCGTAAATTCTCTTGCTTTTTGCCCCCTCACAGAAGCGGGAAAGAAACGATCATTAAATTCCTTTTTAAAGTGCTCCCAAGACACAGTGGCAAAGGACCCCAACTCCAACTCTAACATTTCTCTTTTTATCTCCCACCATTCAGAAGCAGTACCTTGTAACAAATAACTTGCATAGAGTACTTTGTTGCGCCTCAGTGCAACCACAGACTTCAAATGTTTTTTCTAAATCCCTGATCCACTTCCCAGCCCGAATTGGATCCTCTTCTCCCGTAAAAGCCGGGGTTCTATACGCTATGAACCGCTCATAGGTGCATCCAGCTTGCACCGCTCTACTTTGCTCCCCACGCTGCAGATAATCAGTCATTCGATTTAACGCTTGGGCTATGGGGTAACTTCCATTGCCTCTCGGCAAATCATCCTGAGGTTCCTCTATAGGCCTTCTTAGTCTTACCATCTTCCTGCCATAACACAACCTTTGACCCCATTTAAATATCGGACAAAACAAAAAACACAAAACCAAAACAAAACAACAATAAAATAAAATAGCATACATAAAACAAGTAAACAAATAAATAGGTTAAAATCAAACTACATCAAATAAATTCAAAAAGCAAGTTTCGAATAAAATAAATTTTAAATCACAACTTTAAAAACTTTCTGGTACCGCATTTACGGGACATATGGTTTTACCCATAGCCGAACTACTCTGATACCACCTGTGACGCCCCCAACTCCCACGTACGGACAAGTGGAAATCGAGGCGTCGGGATGATAACAACATGGTCACACATCCCATCGCTAAGTGCCGAGTGTGTGTACATGCAACATGTGTACAAATAAACCACGCAGTGGATAAATAAGTCTTATAACTAAGTATCAGAATTTTTTTGTTTAAATACAAACCAGCTTAAAACACACGTAATAAAATATTACAAGTTCAACACTGGTTCAAATACCCATTACATAACGTAAAACAAGTAAAGATATTTCCAAAGGTAAACAACTTCAAGTTTAAAACTCTGGCAGAGCCGCCTCCTCCGGCTCAGCCTCCTCCTCCTCAACCTCTTCATCAAAATCTATAGTACCAAAAATGGTGCCGCAGGTAAGTAATAATCCAAACACCATAAGATAAAAATGTAAGAGTTTTTATTAAAACTCTATGTCCCATACACCCATCTCCATAAAGTTTGAAATAGCTCAAACTTATCAGATAAAATATGAGTGATAATGGGATAAGAATACTCCTAAGAGATAAGATTAAAACTCTATCTCTAATTATAGTCAGATACAAACTCTGGGATTTCTTGATGGTCAGAAATCTATAAATAGCACTGAGGAGTTAAAGGGTTCTCACCTACAACATTAGAGTGCCTTTTGCCATCGTGAGACACTTGTGAGGCAAAGTTGCTAGGTGATTCTTTCCTCATAGTTAGATCTATTTCTTCATCGAACTGATGGAAAAAGGTACGTATTATTCGTTATTATTTATTATTGTAGATCATATGAAATCGAAGATCTGTTTATTAATGTTCATGTTAAAATATCTAACATGTGGTATCAGAGCTTTAGGTTATAGATTTTTTATGATCTCGATATAATATTGCAGATGCCGTATATCACTTTAAAATTTCTTTTCGGTAAAAATTTATACGGCTTTGTACCGATATTATGCCTCAATGCCACACATGCATAAAAATTATATTTTGTTTTATTCTGAATATAATATGTCGCATTCATGATCTGTATATATATATATGTGAAATTGCATATATGAATTTCTATATATTCATGCATATGAAATTGTATTTATGAACTCGAAACTGTATTTAAGATGGAAACCGAATGGTGTTGCATATAAATTTTTTTTTCCTCTGGTTTTCGTTGAAAAAAAAAATTGAAGGAAAGGCCGGCGGCGTAAGGAGGCTGAGATCCTCCTCGCCGGCGTCTCTATAAAGGTGGCAGTGGGTTTTCAAACCCACTAGCCACAGTTCTCTATTTAAAAAAAAAAATGGAGAGGAGGGGTGTGGACCTCAGCGGCGGGTGGAGGCTGGGCATGCCTTGCCGTTCTCCTCCTCGCCGGCGAGGACCACCATGAACGCCGTAACACCTGCATGCGTGTGTGCGCAACATTGTTGCACTACATCTGAGCTGTGCTAATGGTGTGGCGCTGGAAATCTGAAGGCTAGTTAGGTTTTCATAAAAATGTGTTGGAAATCTGATGGTGCAGCATTGAAGAAGAAGATTTGTTAGGTTTTCATAAACATGTGCTGGAAATCTGATGGTGCGACGTTGAAGAAGAAGATTTGTTAGGTTTTCATAACATGTGGTGAAGGTTTATGGGCTGTGGGCTTCGGCTCAGCACATTACATTAAGAGGTTTTTAATTTCAGTCCAATAAAAGAGAAGCAACTGGGCCACTGATTTGGCCCAGCCCAGTAAATGAACCAAAAGGAAATCGGGTCTAAACAGTAAACCGGCCCAAGTCAAAAATTCCAAGTTGACTTTGGACTCGGTCCGGTTATATTAAAATATTATTTTAATATTATATATTGAAAAAAAAAATTCTGAAATTTTATTTTCTTTTATGTGCATGTCCTCATTGTTAAATACATGTATTAAATGTCATATGCATGCTATTATTTACATGCATTAAATGTTATATACATGTTATTATTATTATTTACATGTATGAAAATTTTATTAAATACATGTTATTATTGTTATCTACATATATGAAAATTTTATTAAATACATGTTATTATTGTTATCTACATGTATGAAAATTTTATTAAATACATGTTATTATGTACATGTATGAAAATTTTATTAAATCTTATATACATGTTATTATTGTTATCTACATGTATGGAAATTATTAAAATTATATGCATGTTATTATTGTTAAATACATGTATTAAAATTTTATTAAATGTTATATGCATGTTATTATTACATAGATAAATCTTATATACATGTATGAATTGGCTCTTATTATCATGCTATATATAATTGCTTATCCAATATGGACAAGTGATTTACATTAAAATTATAGAAAAACTTGGTTGCCCAAAGGTACAAGATTTTCTTAAATTTTGGTGAAAAATCATTAAATTCCATAGTAAGGTGGATATGATGGAGTGAATAATTTTGTGTGTCAAGATCTACTCTCAAAGGAGGGTCTTGATGACACTACTAGTTCATCCATCAAATTAAGGTTGGAGTGAACAATTTTTTGTATTAAAATCTACTCCCAAAGTATGATTTTAATGACACTACTAGTTCTTCCATTAAAGAAAGATTGGAGGGAACACTTTGTGTGTCAGAGTTTACTCCCAAAGGAGAATTCTGATGATACAACTAGTTCATCCACAAGATTTAATATTGGAGGGAACACTTTGTGTGTCAGAGTTTACTCCCAAAGGAGAATTCTGATGATACAACTAGTTCATCCACAGAATTTAATATTGGAGGGAACACTTTGTATGTTAGAGTTTACTCCCAAAGGAGAATTCTGATGATACAGCTAGTTCATCCACAGAATTTAAAATTGGAGGGAACACTTTGTGTGTTGGGACTCATTCCCAAAAGAAGGACCTCAATGACACTATTAGTTCATTCATAATAGTTTAAATTCTTGATAATGCATGATTTAAATTCTGAAATTAAGACTGGAGGGAACATTCTGTGCATTGGGATTCACTCCCAAAGGAGGGAAGGGATCTCGATTACACTATTAGTTCATCCATAATTATTGTTTATGAGTGTCGAACTCAAAGTATTAAAGTGATCAAAATGTTTTTCTTGCAGTAAGCATATGAATATCATTACAAGTTTCATGTATAGAATGGACTCTAATATAGAGAAACATGAGCATATCAAATTTACAATGAGAGTTTTTTATGTATAAACATCAATTATCATTGAGAATAATGATAAAGGCCATAAAAGTACAATGTTTAGCTACTTCCATATTAAACTGTATGAATTTTTTGTACATGATTGTTTACTTTAAAGGCATTATTATTTTATTAAAAATATAAGATATGAACATGTTAGTAGCATGGTTGTTAGCTAGATACAAATTTATTTTGCTCATTTCACTACAAGAAAAAGAGGTTTTAGCAACCAGTTTCTTTTCCAGCGACTAAAAGTAGTCGCAAAAAATCAATTTTTTCCGTTTGGATCGAAAAGATGTGGCGACCACAAAAATCGCACGGAAAAACTACTTTGCGGCGATTTTTTTAACGCCGGAAATAATATAGTCGCTAAAAACTGTATTTTTTACATTGTCGGGTTGCATTACATTGGCGGTATAAAAAGGCTGCCACAAATATACTTTTGCGGCGGAAATTCATGTAGTCGCAGAAAATAATAACGGCATAATAGGCAGTAACAAAGCCTAAATTATCCCGCACCTAATGTCCCCAGCTCCTCCCACAATATTTTCTTTTTCCCGCTCCCTGTCTCTCTCTCTCTTCTCTCTCTCTCTAGGCTTCGCAAAGTGGTTTCCGATTGCGAGTGTCGTAGTCTTCTCACCGCCACGCCAACACCAGTGAGTTTCTCTTTCACTATTTTAGGCTCAATCGATCTCTCTCTCTCTCTCTCTCTCTCTCTAAGTGCCGCTTGATGATCCCCTTCTCTCTACATAGAACAACCATTTTCATTTTTCATTACTCTGATTTGGTTGCATTAGGTCATGAGAAATGTTTTCCATTGACAGAGCCCTAAGGAATCGAGCCCCTGTGTCCCTAATTTCTTGCCTAATTTCAACCTAATTTCTGTAGTTTTCTCCAAATGGTTTCGTGTTACACAATGTTATATAGTGTCTGTAGTGACTTTATAATTTTGTTTTATGAGATTTTCATATTTTAAATTTGTAAACGGTACGTGTTTAGGCCTATCGCTTAGGGTTCACTTGCTTCAACAGGAGGGAGAAGTAGAAAGCTTAAGCATGTTGGCTAAGGATTCAAAACTTGACTATAAATGTTCTTATTTCAATGGTAAGCTGATTTTACTACTTTTAAGTAGGAAGTTGGGATTAGCGAAAACAATACATGACCTGTACACGAATGCTTGGAAATGGGTCCATAATAAATACATTCATCTGAATGAGATGCCCCACCACCACTAAAGAGTAATGGTGGGGGGAAAATACCACTTGAGAACGTTTTTTCCTTTTAAGGATAATACATGGGGACAATGACCTTTTTAGAAATTATAGTCAATTAATTATTTTTATCAAATTTTTAACTAGCATTGGATGAAGCAAAGACAAGAGAAAAAAAAATTTAGTCTCAAAAGGAGTTGGCATGCCTAACGTGACAACACCAACTCAACTAATAATATGTAGAATCTCTCAACTTCAGAAAAAGCATTACATACATACATATATTATTTTTTTATTAATGTTTATATATAGATCAGCTGCATCAGTAGTAGTAATATATATCCAAACATTTGTCTTGACATTCATGTAATTAATTCAGTACCCTTAGAATGAGTGTTATATTGATCCTTTTGTGCGTTCCAAAAGATTGGTTGTGTTGACAGATTTCAATGAAAAGTTTATGTAGTGATCTGAATATTTTGAGCTAAGGTGAAAACTCTTAATTGAAAAGCTGCATGCCATGCATTAGTTATATATTTGAAAGGTTTTTAAGAAAATAAAAACCCACAAAAATCTTGAGATTAGGGATATGTATATGTATAATAATCGATGTATGTGTATATATATATATATATTATAAAGGGAAACATGCACCCAATTTAAATAATTATAAACTCATTGAGAAGAGAGGGCAGGGCATGTGGATTAGGAAAGACTAAAATGAAAGCTGTAATTTTTCAGTGGCTTCTTCTCCCATTATAAACCAGTTGGTTATGTTTTGATTTCAAGTAAAGAAATGAAGCATTTGATGAAAAGGTTAAGATACATATAATAATAGATATATGTATATATATATTATAAAGGGAAACATGTACCCAATTTAAATAATTATAAACTCGTTGAGAAGAGAGGGCAGGGCATGTGGATTAGGAAAGACTAAAATGAAAGCTGTAATTTTTCAGTGGCTTCTTCTCCCATTATAAACCAGTTGGTTATTTTTTGATTTCAAGTAAAGAAATGAAGCATTTGCTGAAAAGGTTAAGTTGTTTAGCACTTTTCCTAACATGTTTTTTTTTCAAGACGAGGCTGGAAAAAATAAAAGAAAAATCTTATCAACGTGCTAAACACTAAACAGCTAAACCTTTTCAGTCAATGAAAAAGGGAAAGTTATAAAGTAAATCAAATCTTTTCTGCAATTTATAAAGTCTCGTAGTAGATGTTTGAAGACACTTGTAAAAAAACATGTTTCAAGATAATGCAGTGTATACAATTCTGCTCCTGTTTTCACTAGGTGAATGGGTTAACACACCAACACTGCTTGAGGAAATTTCTTTTGAACTTATATTTCAAAGCCAGGGTTAGATGAAGTTAACCTTTTTCCACAACTTGCAAGTTAAGTGCTCATAACAGGGTTTTTGGCATGGAAATGTCCCAGCATGGATAGATGGTTATGCCTTATACGGCCATACAATTTACTGTGCTACACAAATTTAAAACATTTGCTGCTGGTTCTTCCAAGACAGGTATCTGTGAGAACTTTCTCAAATTAGATTGTAATCTTTTGTTTTATTCTTTGGCAGTCTATGCATATTATTATGAATTCAAGACTGATTGATTTCTTTATATTCTCACTATATGGATTGGTGGTCATTCTAGAGATCTCTACAAGAAAAAGGGGCATTTCCTATGAAAACAGGTGAAATTTCTCTTTGTCTTAAGTTATTCCTTTTCCATGACGAACATGATTGCAATCTGCCACATCTAGTAGAGAAAGAATATGCATCATCATGATATATTGAAACCAAATCTGTGGTTTCTAAATTTGTACCTACTGTTATTTCTTTAATTAATACAGCATATACATCTATTGAAACCAAATATGTGGTTTCTAAGGTTTTGCTTTCAAACTTGTGCTACTTTGAGGATTGTAGTTATCTGTTTTTCTCACTTTGTTCTATTAATTGCTCGAGTTTCTCAGTTTGGTCTGTGTTCTCTCTTGTTCTAATGTTAGATGTGTTCTCATTTACAAGATTCTAACTTCTTTTTGGGGGTTGTGTAATATCAATTTTTTTCTTTCTGACCTTGTCAAGAAAATTTATGGCTTCTAGGTTCATGGAGATTATTGGACCTAATTGTTAACTCCAGTTAGTTTTGCTGGTCTATTCTTTGTGAATTTTGGATTTATCATACTAACGGGCTTTGATAGTGGCCATTTGGTCGAATGATTTGGCCATTTGGCCATGGCTTCCTTAACCTTCTTGAGATGTTTTTGGTCATTTGGTCGAATGATTTGTGACCATTCTGGAATACCTTTTTAGGTTGGTTATCTTTAATTCTGTTTTAATTCTTGAAATTTAATCTCTTGAAATTGGTTTCATATTCAAGCTTACTATTGCCTTTTGGAAAGAGTGGCATGCGTTGGGGTTTCTCATACAGCGCTGGTTTCGTAAGCAAATTCAGGATTAGACTGATAGAACAATTTGGAAGATGAAGCAGATTTATCTTGTTCCTAACCATCTCAGTATCTATTCTCCAAATGGTGTGTTACTAATTTCAGTTTTTTTGTCGACTTTCTTGCATTCTTGTTGTTTGGATTAATTTGTTATGATGTCCATGGAGTGCTACTATCAATGCTACTATCAAACTCTGTATTTTGTATGTGCTTTGTGGGAAGTTATGTTATTATGTTGTAATAATGATCAGTGCTTAACATACTTCTTCCAATACGATCTTATTCTATCCTCAAGTTAGTTTATACTAAAAATCTATGTCTAATCTAAGAACCAGTGCTTAACATAACTCTATGTCTATTATTCAATGATAACCAAATCAAGGGTTTATTTTGCTTCATGTTAGTTTAATGTATTTGTGTGGTTCAACCTTGTATCTTAAAATATGTTCATGAACATGCGCCATGGCTACGCCGTGTAAGTCATCATGTTCACTCCAAGAATATGACTATCGAAAGTGTTTCAATTTCCCATTATAATCTCAAAACCATTAATTATTAGTGTGTTTGGATAGATGGATTTAGGAGATTTAGATATTGAGTCTTGAAATTTCTAAAACTTTGGATTTGGATTGTTTAAAGAAGTATTCTAACAAAGATCATTTTCCAAGTTATTAGGTTTGGATTTTTAAACATGCTTTTGGTCAGCTAGGTAATTTTCTTGTTTATACAGCGTGCACTATCTTATACTTACACTTTCCTTGGTTTTCTTTCCTTGTATGAATGGGCAGGAATGACATTGATTTTTTCCTCGAGATTTGTTGGCCTGTGAGGATGGCTATTGGGAAGTTAGGTATTTATTTGGCTGAAATCTTTCATATTTTAGAGCTATGAGCGTTTTGGTTCAGTGCTTGGAGCATTCTATCTGATTTCGATTGAGCTCTGAGCCCTTATACACGTTTCAGGACAATAATTACAAGCTATTTCTTTCTCTATTTATTTATGGGTGCCATGGGGTGGATTTGATTGCTTCTATGATGGGCAATTATTTCTTTACAGTTGCAGTTTGCAAATGGAAGCTTAATATAATAAGTGTTTTCATCTTGTTCATGCTATGCCAGGAGAAGCATCTGAAGGGAATGAAGAGGACAAGGCACTTATGGGGTTGCTTGATGAGCGTAAAGGTATTGTTGTTGAGTTGGATTTAGCTGTAGTTTATATTGAGGCTCATTTACCTGTAAAAAAAATTAGTTTATTGTTATATCCCTTATGATAAGAAGATAATGTAGATAGTGTATGGGATCCCATGTTACTTGGTAAGGAAAAGTTCCAATGTGGCCATGTGGTCATTTGTTTGTGGGAAGTTAAAATTTTAAATCTATTGTCAAAATCATTGTATATGATTCACTATATATGAATATTTTTGTGCAGGTATTGTGACACGTGATGAAATAATTGGCTTGTACTGGGGTTTTGTTCCCAATGCCTTAAAAACCCTACCAAGTAGCAGGTTCGGATTAATAGCAGTTTCATTTCATATACAATGTAATCGTGGATTTTTTTTCTTGTATGGATTGCTTAGAACAATAGTATAATTTGTACAGTCACTTTTAAATATCTCAACCATGCTTCTTGCATAATTACTGTTGTATTTGTGTCGTTATTTCATCTTAATATATATTTTTATGTATTCTGTTTTAGTGCAACTTTTATTTTTTTTTATTTTCTGTAAAACCTTTTCCGGCGAACATTTTTCGCCGCAAAAATGTTTTTGGCCGTATTATTTGCTGCGAAGAATAGTCGCAGGAAAAGCCTGCCAACGACATTTTTAATCCTCTTTTAGCGGCACTTTTTGAAAAATATTTGCGGTGGTTTTTTGTCACCGGGAAAAAGTTTTTCCGACAACATCATTAAAATCAGTCGGAAAAAAGTTTTTGGCGCTAGACAATTGCGGCTAGTGTTCGGCGAGTAAAATTTAGCCGGAAATAAGTTTTATCGGCGAGTTATAGTTTTTTTGCGGCTACTTTTGATCGCCAGAAAAAGTCAAATTTCTTGTAGTGAATTTGTATGAAAAATCATTTGTATCATTTGGGAAAGGGAGGAAATGATTGTAATGAAAATATAAGAATTGTGTCAATTGAAGTTTAAAAGAAATAGTGACACATGAAGGTTTACGTGCCCTAAGCATAAGACATGATTCGAAAGGAAGGATAAACCAAATAAGTTTCTTATGAGATCTTATACATGTTTATGCATTTTTTTTTTTAGATTAAACTTGAGTACAAATGTTAAAATTTCAATTTATTTCAATATGTCACTTATGTTGATTTCTTTTTTTCTTTCCAATAAAGCTTTATTTGTCATGCCTTCACAATAATGTTTTTGTTAAAAGTTTTTCACTAATGAGCTATTGTACAAGAGCCAAGGAGAAAAATGATTTATGAAAACTTTTACAATTTATGACGTAGAATTTGAAATATAATTTGTGGTATAAAAGTTTGGAGAATATCTTCAAGAAAAGTTAAAGAGATTAGTAAATAAAATATTTTCCGCATTTAGGTTTTATAATCTCAGGATGTATGTTGATTTATTTAAAAGGAAAATAAATCAAACATATCAATAAAAGATGCCACAAGAAATGGAGATTTTCTTAAAATAATGCATATAGACACATGTAAATCTTTTTCCCTATAATATTTGATATAGGTATTTCATTACTTTTATAAATATTTTTCATGATATAAATGTATCTATCTACTAGATGAGAAGTCTCAAGCCATTAGTAATTCTTGTAATACTTCTCATGGGGAGGAATTGCAGTTAGATAGAAATGTGAAAATCATTGAATTGGATTGAAATAGTGTCATGAAAAATATTAAGAGTTGAGCTGTAATGGTTTAGAACTTATATCATAATGCTTTAGAATTTATATTGTGTTTTTAGCCTTAATGATTTATTTTAAAGTATGAATTGTTTTAAGGCATATTCATGTATGGGTGGTCAAATTGAAGTAATAGTTTATAACCCAAATGAAAGATTGTTGAATCTTATAATAGTTATTGGGTACATTATTAATAATTACTTAAGGAGATTTAAATAATCTAGACTGTATTGTTTCTACTTATGGTTGGCAAAATCAGTGGGAGTATGAAAACTAGAAATGTGATTATTGTGAAGTGCATTATCGTACTTTTGAAAATTTTTGTAGTTTTCTTTTATGATTATCTTAATGATAATATGGAATAACTAGCAAATGATCATTCACCTCATCAGAGAAACACCGCTGAAGAATTGGCCATAGAGACATAAGAACAGGTAACCTCATGCAATCTTCTTGATTTGCTATTTGGTTAAGTTATGCGGTGTATCTTCAAAATTTGAATGTGATATAGAAATAAATAAAAGTTTACATATGTTTTCACAAATTATAGAAATAAGTGATTCTATAAAAGATTGATGCATAAACGAGTGATTGAAATCCATGGATCAATGTAAAGTCTGCAATTTTGTTTAAATTGTCTGAAATGTATAAAAAGTCAAACGGAAATAGGTTTTGGAGACAAAATCTTGACTTCAAGGGCAATATTGAACGATATAAAGTTAGACTTGTAATTAAGGATTTCACTAAAAAATGAGCATTGATTAGAGTTACATTAAATGAATGTAAAAACAATTATAGAATAAAAGTCTGAAATCTACAAGAAACGAATAAAAGGATTACTTAGAAAAGGTAACAGTTTTTGAAGATTGGTATATGAAATTTGATAATACCAATACTGTTTTGGTTTAAGAAAAATATTTATTATTAATATATATACTCGTAGGTCAGTGGGGGTATATTTGTTTTTATGGTCATGTATGTATATGATTTTCTTGGCAAGTATGAGTCATCGTTAGTAGTATGAAATTAAAGTTACGTCTCTAAATGAAATTTATGAATGGGACATCATTCGTAATTGAAATTGAATTTAATACCAAGACAATGACTGTTAGGATTGTCTCAGTACAGTTGCATAAAGTTTGGAAAGATTTTGCATGAAAAATTACTGGTAAATGGATGCTTTAAAAATAAATGTGACATACTCAGTATTTACAGTGTTCTTGAAATGATTAGGTCATTAAAGAAATTTGTATAAGATGGTTATAAGGAACTTGATGGTTGCACAAATTTGTATACAGCTGAACATTGGTTTATCGTTAACATCCTTGATTGTTGCTAAAGTAACCCAAGGATACTTGACCCAAAAGCTGTGAAAGAGTACGATGTTATTTGCAAGAAATTAAAGATTATATTATTATCTTAAGAAGAACTGATATTCTTAAGGTAACTGGATATTCAGACCCTATTTTAAGGAATTACTCTAATGATGGAAAATACAGTTATGGTTATGTATTTTGCTATCTAGTAGAGTTATTTATGGAAAAGTATGAGGCAAATCTTTTACTGCTTCATGTGCAATAGGGACTGAGTTTGTAGTATGCTTTGAGGCCACAGTTTATAGTATCTAACTGAGGAAATTTATCTTAGGACTTAGAATTGTCGACTTACAGCCAAGCCACTAAGAATGTATGGCAAGAATTCCTCAGAATATTTTTCTCCGAACGATGAGTATTTAATGAAATTTTAAATACCCAAGTGTTAAGGAGAAAATACAGAAACAAATATGTCCATATCAATAGTGTGTTAATGATTATAATTCAAAAAAAAATGTTGAAAAGATGGGTTCAAATGCTTATACCCATAATGTGAACATGTTATACAGATCATTGATATGCTGAATATTTTGTTACTGGACATTGAAAGATATCTCTTATGGTTGTTTCTGTTTTCTTGTCTTTCCATTTATTTGTACATTGAATGGTTTGGAAGAATGATGACAAGATAATGTCTGCAACAGACATGAATTGGAACCCAAGGCATCACGGTATTAGCCTTAATTATCCCAATTAAAGATCATGTTAAATTGGTTGCTGGTGTTGTAGTACATGGAAGGGAATTTGTTGATTATATAATAGAGGACCGCCATGACTCGCATCAGTACTTGATTTGACATTGATATTATAGAATTCATGTAATGTACTTTGAGCTATGAAAGTTTCAGGAAATGAATTTGTGCAGTATGATTAATTTCCTATAATAAACCCATGAACGGAAAATATTATTTTATGGGCGTATGGGCCAAGTGGGAGAATGTAAAAGTTTTTATTAAAACTCTATGTCCCACACACCCATCTCCATAAAGTTTGAAATAGCTCAAACTTATCAGATAAAATATGAGTGATAATGGGATAAGAATACTCCTAAGAGATAAGATTAAAACTCTATCTCTAATTATAGTCAGATACAAACTCTGAGATTTCTTGATGGTCAGAAATCTATAAATAGCACTAAGGAGTTAAAGGGTTCTCGCCTACAACATTAGATTGCCTTTTGCCATCGTGAGACACTTGTGAGGCAAAGTTGCTAGGGTGATCCTTTCCTCATAGTCAGATCTATTTCTTCATCGAACTGATGGAAAAAGGTACGTATTATTCGTTATTATTTATTATTGTAGATCATATGAAATCGAAGATCCGTTTATTAATGTTCATGTTAAAATATCTAACAAAAAATACATTACACTCAACAATATGCATGAAAAGTTGCCAAATGCACATGTTCCAAAAATTAACATTTTTACCACACACGCCAAAATCCCATTTTGGCCCAAAACTTTTCCTTTAAAACCTTTCCTCGTCATTATCCCAGATAATGGCCCAAATCAAAACCACCATTTTCCCAGATAATGGATCTCAATAACCTTTTACAAAACCTTGTCATTTTTTCAGAAAATGGCCTATGTCCAATATCCAAAACTAGTTCCAATTAAAGCATGCACCATGATCTCCCCTAGGGATCATCCGCACACTCTGGCTACTATGTCACACTGCTAATGACCATGCATGTGACATCTAAATGAGCGATCCCAGTCTCGCACCCAGTGCGTACCTAGACCAGGCATCCTCTAGTCCCCACCAGCCAAGGGACCACGGAGTCGACACGACAACATTACTGTATCGTGCTATCCGGTCATTGCCCAGTGACAACCCAGGGGATGTCACTCAGTATTATCCACTTCAGTGTGACCAGAGGGGCTCCACTGAGATAATACCCCATCCTGGCTTGGGGTCGTGATACACACGCACCCGAAAATCCACTTACGCATGAAAACTCAATTTTCCAGTATGCGACACATGAATATGCATGCACAATGCAATGCAAATAATATGACACAAAAATTCAAAAATTATCAACATCAACAACAAACAAACAACTCCGTCCTCAAATCCATCCGACTCCTTGGACTCAGTCCGAAATAACCAACCAGTCAATAAAATTATTGTTAAAGCAATAATATATTTAAATCTAAAATGAAATTTAGAAAATATTTACAGCGCTATATAAGAATTTTTGAAGGATCAACGAGCTGCAAAAGGCGAGGAAAAAGCAACGTAACAGTGTAAAAACACTGTGGCCGTGGGTTTTAAAATATCCACTTTTGAACAGGGACAAACCAAGGCTTGAGATTGATAGGTAATAACTTAGAGGTGTTTATAAAACTAGTGGAAGTGAAGGTTGGCCATGGGTGGCGGCGAAAATGGCAGTAGAAGGCCAAAATACCCAAAAAGGAAAGTGAGGTCGTGGGAGCTGCTTCGGTGACAGATTGGAGCCGGAAATGGGTGGTTTAGGACGGCAAAAGGTCGGTGATGAAATGGTGAAGAGATGGTGGCCGGAGGTGGAACGAAGGCGGCGAAATGGGTCAAAAGCCGTGCGTCTTGGAGGAGCTCGTGGTGGCTAACGGTGGCTCGGATGGAGGTGAAACTTGGTGGAGATGATTATCGGCCGGAGGGGAAGAAATCTGGGTGGGCAGTGCAGGTCACGACGCCGGCGAGCGGCGGTTCTGAGAGGAGAGAGAAAATGCCGAAAATGAGAGGGAGAGAAGATGTCGCACGGGGGAGGAGACTGGGAAAGGAAGAAGAAAAGGAAAGAAAAAGAAGAAAAAAGAGAAAGAAGAAAAAAAGAAAAAGAGAAAAAGAAAAGATAGGGAAAAGAAATAAGGTCCAATCTTCACATCTGGAGTCCAAAAACTGATTCAACGAAAACAATCTTCAAAGCTATATAACTAGGAAAATAATTTAAACATAACATAAAGCTAAATTATAATAAATAACTAGTAAAAACTAACAACTTAATTTTAAATAAAAAAACAAGCTAAAATAAATTAAATAGCAATTTAAACTCAAAACAATAATTAATATTAAGAAAACTCTATAAAATAATTTTCATAACAAAATAAATCCAATTAAATCAGATAATTTAAAATAAAAGAACCCTTATTTTAATTAAATTAAAATACTCTTTCAGTAAAAATACACGTAAAAACGAGGTATCACATATCAGTCAATATCATTGTTCCTCCTCATAGAGAAGCAATTGAGTCCAAAAATATTGATATATCAAATAAGGAAAATAATGAATCCTTGTACGCACGTATCAACTGGCAAATAGTCATGCAAAATTGATACTGATTGAGTGTTGTATGTTCAGAAATATCATGATTGTCCTAGTCAAAGTTAAAATTTTCAAAATATTTAAGTGTCCAAAATTATTTTAAATAGGGGTATTTTTGATATTCTTGAACCAAACCTATTTTTTCAAATCAGTATTTTAAATTATGAGGCCTTGAAAATGATATAGTTTTAGAAAATCATTTTATTTAAATGATTTTAATTCTTAAAGAGTATTATTTAATATTCATTGTTTTATTTTATATTGAAAACTCTAATTATTTAAATGGTTTTATTTCTCTTAAAAATATTTAATGAGCTTCATTCTTTAATTTTACGGTGAAAATTATTATTATTATTTTTTATTAAAAAAATAAAGTTTGCTTTTAAATAAAGTTAATTTATTTCTCCTCTTTATATGTTTAAATGTACACCGTCATATTAAAATTAGGAACATATGATGAATGGGTAGAATTAAAACCCACCCCCTTATTTTCCATTCTCTCTCTCTCTCTCTCTCTCTCTCTCTCTCTCCCCTCCCCCCTCCGGCCGCTCCTCTCACCCTCGTAGATCTTCTTCCTCGCACCACCCCCTACCGCGGCAAGCCAAGCCGCCGCCGTGTTAGGAGCTTGGGGTGTTATGAGTGAGGTCAACCATGAGCAAAGAATGAAGGGGTGAAGACAACGAAAAGGATGGGGACGCTATGCTGTGGAGTTTTACTTTTATTGAAGCTTTGCGTTTTATCCTTACTGGTTGTTAGTCTGTCCCACGTGTCATGTAGCACGACAGTGTTAGCAGTGGAGTCTGTTGGAGGGTTGTTATTGATTTTGTATATTCATATAAATAGGAGAGGAAAGAAAGAGGGAAGATTATTCTGAATTGTAATCACTGAAACTTTCCGTGGGAGGTTTAGGAATTGCCTCGAATGAATTCCTAGAGTGATGAATGAATGGATGTATGAATTTCAATGAATAAGATTCAACCCATTTCCTTTGCAATTGTCATCTTCTTTTACAATCCTGCTTCGTAATTTACCGAGGTCCATAACAATTGGTATCAAAGACCTCTAATCCTAAATGGCTGAGTATACAAGATCTAAACAACAAGAAAACTTGTTTTTAATGAAAAGATTTTGGACAAAGTGTTGGAGATGAAAGAAATAGTGAACGGAATGAAGCAAAATTGCAAAAGGATGCAAGAATCTCTCGTTGAGTGGCAAGACCATGAGGACGATGAACACTTGGCAGCTATGAATTCAAACATACAATCGGTAGTACATGAAGAAAAGGGAACAAAGGATGAAGATGAAGTCGAGGAGAATGGCGTAGAAATGGCAGCAACGAGGAAGGAGAGTGTGGCAGTTTCCATGGTAGTTACACCCAAAGAAATACCACTTCATCGGTTCTTAGAAATCCCATCTTATTTTCTCAACTCTTAGATCGCCCTCTAAGTGTTTGTCTTGCCTCCATTAACTCATCATCTGATATTGATCTCATGAAAATGGAGCACTTGATCTCCGAGATGCACTTCATCAATAGTGTCGAAGATTCTAAAAGGCTAATTGATGGTAGATGCAGTGACGTTTTACTACGGCTCGTATGGCATCCCCCATGGGAGACCCACACCCTCGAGTGGCCTCCCTCACCATTGAGAATTTTTTGGACCAAAAGGAGCCCCTCGGCTCCATCCAAATGATTAATTTTGGCATCCGCACATCTTTGAGTGGCCTACTCTCACATTGCAAGCCTACTTTCCATCGAGCCTTCACAGCCAAGGTTTGGGAAGTGGAGTTTGTGGAGCGCAACTTAAATATGACAGTGAGGCACTAGGGTGAGTTTGATCTTCAACTGGAAAAGATGAATGTGTACTACAAAATGACTAGGAACCTAATCGAGCTCTCCATGAGCATTAGTGGTGTCCTACCATGTTTGACAATTGGGTTAGGGGTGTATTCAGTCCCTATTGTGGTGTTTGCAAGGCAAGGGGAAGATACCAAGAATTGGACTGTGATTGAGATATTAACTAGTGTCCTTGTAAATTTAGGGGATTGTATAATAGATCAAAATTCCAGTTGTATAAATGTGCCTTACATCGTCCAAGTACCTTGTTGGTTCTTGGAGAGGCTTTATTACATCAGTGATATGATTCGGAGATTGCTGAGATTCTTGGAAAGAGTCAAACATACAATCACCTTTTTGGAGGGCATAGTTAAGGCCATTTTCAGGGACTCTACAAAGTAGTTCACTTTGAATTGACATCTGAAAGATGCTTTTCTTGGGATAGAGAATGCATGAGCTTCCATTTCTCCTTCAAAGGTGATTTGTTTATTAGTCTCACGGAGACGTCGCGTTCTTTGTTTCTTTGCATTGACATGGCAATGGCATCCAATGAATCCACCAGAATATGTAGTTATTGTGACAGAGCTATTACATCTTCAAATATTGATTTGCATTATGCCCATTGCTCCCGCAAACTAGAAAGATGTAAGAATTGTTGTGACATGACTCCAAGGAAAGTTCCTGAGGAATACTTCTTAACATTCATGCTCCGGTATCCTGTTCACAGTGTAGTGAGACAATGGAACGTGAAATTTTATCAAACCACAAAGATGAAAATTGCACACAGTGGATTTCAAGAGATTTTAGTTGGAAATTCTGCTCTTGTGTGGTACAACATGGTTGAACAAGGTCTTGTTAAAGAACAAGTGTTTTCATTCTAGCTCAACTGTAAACCAGAGGAGGAAGAAGAGGGTGAAATTGTCCTTGGTGGTGTAGATCGCAATCATTACAAGCGCAAGCTCACCTATGTTCCTGTGTCACCTAAGGGTTATTGGCAATTTGGGTATAAATCTTTCTTATTTGGGAATCATTTGCTTGTCTACCTAAGGCTAGCTTTGGGGATTGCTAGACGATTTTTGTGCAGCTACAACACCTGGTATGATCCAGAGTATGGGAAAATGGTTGACATGACTTGCTACACTATAGACGTTAATTCGCAAGCCGTGGCAGAAATAAATGTTCTATTAGTGCTCTTAATCTTGAGGACAAGATTCTTTAACGGGGGGAGAATGTTAGGAACTTGGGGTGTTATGAGCGAGGTCAACCATGAGCAAAGAATGAAGGGTTAAAGACAACGAAAAGGATGGGGACGCTATGCTATGGAGTTTTACTTTTATTGACGCTTTGCATTTTATCCTTGCTGGTTGTTTATCCCACGTGTCCTGTAGCATGATAGTGTTAGTAGTGGAGTCTGTCGGAGGGTTGTTATTGATTTTGTATATTCATATAAATATGAGAGGGAAGAAAGAGGGAAGATTATTCTGAATTGTAATCTTTGGAACTTTCTGTGGGAGGTTTAGGAATTGCCTCGAATGAATTCCTGAAGTGATGAATGAATGGACGTATGAATTTCAAGGAATAAGATTCAACCCATTTCCTTTGCAATTGTCATCTTCTTTTACAATCCTGCTTCGTAATTTACCGAGGTCCATAACACGTCGCCGCTACCTACTGGCACCCCACCTCACTAGCAATCTCCCTCCACCCCCACCATGGATCTTCCTCCCACAGCTTCTCCCCAACCCACGACCGAAGCCTTCCTCTCCTCCTCATTAGGTTCTTCCCAACGGCGCCACCAGCCACCACCGTGCGGGCATGCTGCCGCATCACCACCCCTTCACAGCATCACCGACCAGCCAAGCCTGCACCTCACCTCGAATCTCCTCCCCGAAGCCTCTCTCCGTTCCATTGGTCTCTCTTCCCGTGCCATCCACGACCACCAGCTACACCACCAGGAGTGGCTCCCTCGATGTCGGGCCACCTCGATCTTCCCACCGTGCGAAGCTTTCCCTCTCCCTCCCACTGATGCTCATTCTCTCTCCCTCTCGGATCTAGGCAGATTTGTGTATACCCACGCCTAACGCCATCGTGTGCTTCCACCCACGACCACTCCGAGCCACCGTGGGCTTCCTCCCAACCCCAGCCATCCCTTACCCAGCCCCTGTCCCCTACCACGGTCAGCCAACTCGAGGCCCCAACCCCTGTTCTCCCCGTCCACCACACGGCGTTACCGTGAGCGACCCCACGAGAAGCCACCTTAAGCCACCATGCGCCTCCATGCTCACCCACCCGTTGGAATGAGGCCTTTGTTTTGGTTACAGCCCAAACAACACAGATCTCGAGATTATTTATGATATGATCTGTGTTCCTTTTATTTTTTACTAGATGTTTATGTGAATTGGATGTGTGTGATGACTATGTTGGTTGCGGTAGGTTGAGAAGGAGTGGGATGTGGTTGGTAATATGATTGGGTGTTGTGAAGTGTTAAGGTTGATTGTGAAGTTGTGATTGGATCTGTGATGCACTTGTGTGTAGTGTGAAGTACGGGGAATTTACATGAAGTTGTGAATTGTGTGAAGTGCTGGGAGTGGATGTGTAGTTGTGAAGTGGCTTGTGTATTGTGAAGTGATAGGGATTAATGGGCGATCTGTGATGTGGTTGTGCTGCGTGAAGCGATGAGTTGACTGTTTAGTTTGTAAAGTGTTGAGATTTTTGTTGTTGGTGGAGCATCCACATTGATTTATGCATATGCATATGCAAAATCACCTCTTTTGCATATCCACTTTGTCATTCAAACAAAACTTTCACATTGGCTTATGCATATTTGAAACAAAATAATAATGAAATATTATATTTTATTATTTTGGAGGAGAGAGAAATAATAGAGTTGTGGGAGAGTGTGGGAGGAAAGAGAAAGAATAAGTAAAAGATATTTTTGAGAGTAAATAGTAGATATGTAAAAGTGTAAAGTTATTGTTTATAACTAGCCAAATATTTGGAGATGAATAATCCAATGCAGCTGAGTTTATGCTCATATTATGCAAAAATGACTTTGCATATGCATAGACCAATGTGAATGCTCTAGCTTATAAGGCTTTGTAATTTTGTTATGTATGGATTTATTTGTAAATGGTATGTAGAGACTTTATGATTGTATGTAGTGTCAGGATTGTCTAGGTTGGAAAAAGGTGGAGGGTATGATTATCACATCGGCTTGAGATTTGTAAAGCTATGTGATTATTTGGATGATGTACATTGAGTTTAAAGGGATGAAGAATTTAATGTGTTCTATTTTTTGTTAATAGGCTCATTGACTGAATGTCTAGATTGTGAAGGTTGGGATTTAAAATGGAGTTGTAAATGAAGCATGGAGGTCGTGAAGTACGTGTTTGTGTTGATTTGTCCTAAGTGGTGTTTAAATTGGATTCTTGATTATGTGGGTTGTAATTGGAAAGTATGTACATGTTTCCAAGAGACTGATAGATTTAGTTAATTGTATATGAAGGTTGGGTGAATTGAGTTTATACGTGTTGGATGTAATATAAAGTTGTATGACTATTTGGGTTATGTAGTGGAATATATGTTGATCTTAGGTGATAAAGGGGTGTGATACACGTACGATTGGGTTGATTGTATTGGTATGCTTGGATGACTTGTGTCATGCATTTAGGTGTGAGGAAATGAATTGGGACTTAGAATTGAAGTTGGTTAGGATTATGTACGGGGGAAGGATGTTATTTGAAAAACTGGTATTGTGACTTTAGTTGGGTTGCAAGATGAGTTGAAACTAAGTTATAGACTCATAAACAAATGGTTGGAGATTTCAAGTGAAACATGGAAGCTCACTTTGTTAGTCAGAGGATGAAGTTGGGATTTTTAGATTCATAGTCTAGGCCTAAGATTTATGAAAATGGTTATACTTTGAGGAATTTGATGTGACATGTGTAGGTGAGATGAAGGAATATTTGAGATATCCAGAAGTGTAAATTTGTATAAATAGAGATGTCATGAAGAAGCATGCTAGTAAATGGTTAAAAGAGATTAATTGGACGATGACTAGTCTTAGTGGAGGAAGTCTAAGTAAATGACCAATTAAGAGGTTAAGGTCATGGAAGAGAATGGATTAGGAGTTATGGATAATTGTATTAAGCAAGTTTAGTTCTTTTAATGAAAAAGAAATTATGTGAGGTTACGAATGTATGTAGGTTGCCATCTGACATGCATATGAATGGACTGAACGAAGTGTGCCTAGCATGGAGTCCATGTAAGTATTAGGTTTATGCTCATTTAGAGTTTTCTAAGAGTGTGCAAATGAAAATGAATGCTTTATGAAATATTTTTATGAAAAATGTTCTGTTATGAAATGAAAAGAAATGAAAAGTTTTCTTCATGAAGTTATGCTAAGGTATAAGTTTTAAGTATACGTATGTACTGGTCCTCTTTGGTAAACCCCTTTTTATGCACCCAAGAAATAGTTATATGCATGTGAATGAATGCTATACATAGTATGTATTGTATGTATGTTCCATGAAAAAAATGATGAGGATTTTATGTTTTATGTTAAGAAAAAGATGTTTTATTTAATGAACTGATGCATGAAATGAATGAAATGAAAGGAAAGGATTGAATGTTTTAATGTATGAATTTACATAATAGCTATGACTTATGAATGATATTACCAAAGGACTGAGCAGATTGTAATACCAAGTAAGTAGTACTGGTAGTGCATCTAGTGGTATCCCCTGACTGAGAGATTCACAACCCACGGCCATAGGTAGAATCAGGTCCAAAAGACCACTAACTCCAATATATGAGGAGTAATTGTGGGTACCGGCAAAAGAAAGTGATAAGAATAAGTGTATGCTTGAGAGTTTTTAATTTTACGAAAGAAAAGGCAAGGTGGGAAACGTTTTGAGGAAAGAAAACCCTTTTTAAAAGGAAAATCTCACTTTGTAATGTTTTAAAGAAAAGAAAATGTTTTACATAAAGTATGTATGTAAATGAGAATGCATGAATGAAAATGTACGTTATATTTTTATGGCATGAAGTAGTACATACTATGCATTCAATTCATTTTATTTTTATGTGTGCCCCATCCAAGAATGAAATGAGGACGAAGTTACAAGACAGACATGGCCCGAGGAAAAGATGATGGAAGCTTAGGCCTTTATCTAATTTACGAAAACCATTTTGTAAAAAGACTTGTGTTTTTAATTAAATGATTTTCCACTGCAAAACACTCTTTTAGCTTCGTAAATGAAAATTTTAAATACTAGCTATAGTCTTTTATATCCTGGGAAGAAAAATGAAAATTCTAAAAATTTAGTAATTCTTGTCTTATTTTTTAAAATTATTTTTCTAGAAGTCCCACTACAAGGACATTACGTCTTTGGCATGGGCTTTTGGGGGAAAAACATTTCATTGCAAAAAATGAAAAATCCACTTTCGTGTACGAAATTTTTCGTCCCAAACATTCGGTTATGTTGTAATGCATTAAAGCTTACTGTTAGACTAAATGAGTACTCTAAGGCTCTAAGCGTGCCGCTTGTGTATTACATCATGTGTTGCACGATATGTCCAAATGACATACTTTCCTTTTGAGAACGGCTACTACACCGCCTGAAGTATTCCATTTGAGTAGCTCCATTGACGTGGCACCTGTGATATTTTGTTTTTACGTGTATTTTTATTAAAAGAGTATTTTAATTTAATTTAAAAAATGATTCTGTTATTTTAAATTATCAAATTTTAATTGGATTTATTTAGTTGTGAAATTTATTTTGGAGAGCTTTTTTAATATTAATTATTGTTTTGAGTTTAAATTGCTGTTTAATTTATTTTAGCTTGTTTTTTTATTTAAAATTTAGTTGTTAGTTTTTACTAGTTATTTATTATAATTTAGCTTTATGTTGTGTTTAAACTATTTTTCTTGTTTTATAGCTTTTTAAGTTGTTTTCATTGGATCAGTTTTTGGACTCCAGATGTGAGGATTGGACCTCATTTCTTTTCCCCATCTTTTCTTTTTCTCTTTTTCTTTTTTCTTTTTTCTTCTTTCTCTTTTTTCTTCTTTCTCTTTTTTCTTCTTTTTCTTTCTTTTTCTTCTTCCTTTCCCCGGTTCTTCCCCGCGCAATCACCCTCTCTCCCCTCTCATTTTCGGCATTTTCTCTCTCCGCCTAGAACCTCGGTTTGCCAGCTTCGTGTAGTACGCCACCCTCCCAGATTTCTTCCCCTTCGACCGGTGATCATCCCCATCAAGTTTCACCTCCATTCGAGCCACCGTTAGTCGCTACGAGCTCCTCCAAGCCGCACTATGTTTGTGCCGTTCTGCAGCCGTCGTTCCACCTCCGGCCACCATTTCTTCACCACTTCATCACCGACCTCTTGCCGTCCTAAACCACTCATTTCCAGCTCCGATACGTCGCCGGAGCAGCCCCCACGACCTTACTTTCCGTTTTGGGTAAGTTGGTCTTCTACTGCCGTTTTTACCGCCACCCATGGCCAACATTCACTTCCATTAGCTTCATAAACACCTCTAAGTTATTCTCTATCAATCTCAAGTATTGGTTCATCCTCGTTCAAAAGTGAGTATTTTACAACCCACGGTCACAGTGTTTTTACATTGTTACGTTGCTTTTTCTTCACCGTTTGCAGCTCGTTGATCCTTCGAAAATTATCATATAGCACTGTAGGTATTTTCTAAACTCTATTTTAGATTTAAATATATTATTACTTTTACAAAAAATTTATGACTGGTTGGTTATTCCGCACTGAGTCCGAGGAGTCAGGGGTCGGATGGATTTGAGTACGGAGTTATTTGTTTGTTGTTGATGTCGAGATTTGTTGGATAATTTATGTCTTGCCATTTGCATTGCATGGTGCATGCATGTACGTGTATTGAATAATGAAAACTGGGTTTTCATGTGTAAATGGATTTTTGGGTGCCTGTGTATCACGACCCCAAGCCGAGATGGGGCATTTTCTCAGTGGAGCTCCTCTGGTCACTTGAGAGTGTAATATACTGAGTGACGTCTCCTGAGTTGTCGCTGAGCGACAACGAGAGCAGGCGGAATGGTAACGCTCTCGTATCGACTCCGTGGTCCATTTGCTGGCGGGGGCTAGAGGATGCTTGGCTACGAACGCGCTGGGCGCGGAATTGGGCATCGCTCGTTACGAAGTCACACACATGGTCGTTACCCATGGTGTGACGAAGGGAGCCAGGGCTTGCGGATGACCCCTAGGGGAGGTCATGGTGCATTCGGTTAAGAAAAAAGTGGAAATGGTCTTAAGAATTGGATTTGGGCCATTATCTGGGATAATGGTGAGGAAAGCTTTTAAATGATATGTTTTGGGCCAAATGAGACTTTTGGCGTGCGTGGTAAAAATGTGGATTTTTGGGACATGTACATTTGATATCTTTTCATGCATATTGTTGAGTGTAATATATTTTTATCTTTTGGTTTTTGGATTATTGCTTACTTGCGGCACCATTTTTGGTACCGTAGATTTTGATGTAGAGGTTGAGGAGGAGGAAGAGGCTAAGCCCGAGGAGGCGGCTCCGCCAAAGTATTGACTTAGAGTTGTTTACCTTTGGATATTATCTTTACGTGTTTTTATGTTATGTAATTGGTATTTGAAACAGTGTTGAACTCGTAATATTTTATTATGTATGTTTTAAACTGGTTTGTATTTAAACAAAATTCTGGTACTTAATTGTAAGACTTTATTATCTGCTGCGTGGTTTTGTTTAACACATGTTGCACGTGCACACACTTGGCACTTAGCGATGGGATGTGTGACCCGTGTTGCCATCATCCCGACTCCTCAATTTCCACGTGTCCGTACGTGGGAGTTGGGGGCGTCACAACACCACACATACCACGTGGTTTATTAAAAAAATAATAAACTCCAGGGATATCTTCAGGTAGTAGAATAGTAAGACTCTTTCCTTTATGTACTTTTAAATAAATATATACATACATACATATATATATATACTTATGATATTCATTCATTTTTCGCTCCAATAATTATTTTTTGTTAATAGACACCCTTCCTTAATTAATATTGTTAGACCAACAAGCACAGCTACGTCTGATCAACATGCATGGGGCATGGAAGAGAGATTTTTAATCTTCGATAAAGATTTTATCGTTTTTAACTTTTGGATCGTTGGCACACTGATTACATCAGTATGTTCTATTTGAACATTGAAAATGCAAATTCCAAGAGGTTGGCTAGGATTAGGTGTATAAGATGATAGATATCATCATTAGTTTGAATTTGTGATTTGTTAAATGTAAAATACTTTGAGTTTATTTGGAGTCTGTAATTAAGTGTTTAGATAAGTCAAAACACTGTTATTAAGATAAGTTCTAGATGTAATTCGAATTTCAAGAGCCTTATCTTATCTAGACAAGAGTTTGAATTTGAAACCATCACATGTTGAGAAAATAAGTTCCAGGCGTGAGCAATCCATTAGCAAAAATTGTCATAACAAACTCCATCCATCCATAAATTTTACTGACTTGGAAACTATTTCTAGAAAAGATATTTAAGCTATCCTATTAATTAGGATCTGCAGAGATTCAATTCTAGAGATTTTTTATAATACTTTCTAGTGCTTATTTGTGAGAAAATTGGCTATAGAATTTTTTATGTTGTTTCTCTCAAAGACTATGATTGTGGTCCAAGGTTGAGATAGAGTTATCATGTTTAGTTACTGGAGTTCTAGTAGAGAAGTCAATATTTGAAAATTGTCAGAGGTTCTGACTGCTACTGTGGTTGAGACAAACGAGTCATTTGTCTGGTAAAGTAAGACTAGTGTCAATTGACAAAAGTTTTGTAATTGAAATTTGTTTGTAACTGGTTTTCAAATAATAAAATTGACTTTTCTGAATTTGGCTACCCTGTATGATTTTACTTTTAAAGAGTTCGTTAAAGGATTTCTTTTCATTACCAATCTTTGTATTATACAATTGATTTATTTTATATTAATAATGCTCTCTTATAATATAATTACATGAATATCGACTAACCAATTGGTTGAGTGAATTAGTAGATGTTTGTGTTACTATACAATGGTATTTAAATCATATAAGTTTTAGAAATCTTAAAGACCATAGTACCGCTAGTGGGAGACTTCTCATAAAAGAAAAGAAAGACTTCTTTTACGAGTCATTCCATGATTGAGTTCTTAAATTATTGTTGTATGTGGGAATCTTTTGCTTTCCAGTCATAAACACAATGCTATTAAGTTTTTTCTGCTTTTATCTTTGGATAATGTATCTTTTGTCTGACCAATTGCTTGAATTCTTGTTTGTAGTATTGCTTCTCTTGTAGACCTGTGCGTGGGATCGATCAAACTTATTTGCGTGTTTTATTCCACCTGTGTTTCCTTTTTCCTGTTTTCGTTTTTTTTTTTTCTTTTTCCACACCAGAAATATTTGTCCCACAATGATGGAATTGGGGAATCTTTTCCTTATCCAAAGTTAAAAACATTGCTTTCGTTCTTCCTACTTTTATCATATTTTGTTGGACCATTAGCTTTTACAGACCTGTGGGGTCAAAATAATTTGAAATTTTTTCCTTTTTCCTTTTTCCTTTTTCCTTTATTTTCCAGTACTTGCATGCATATGTTTACTTCAAATTTCTACTTCTTTCTATCTTTTTGATCTTTCCGAATCCTTCCAACTTTTCTGAACGGTTGATCGAAATTGAATGGAGTTCTGATTTTTCAACAACGACTTGGCCAACAAGAAGGATCCAAAGGCTCTTTACTTTTACGTACTTTTGAATATATATATATATATATTTATTTAGACTCATGAAATTCATTCGTTTTTCGTTTGACAAATTATTTATTTAATTTTAGTAGACACCATTCCTTAATTAATACTGTTAGTCCAACAATCTTAAAAAGCATAGCAAAGAAAGACTTCTTAAAAACCATAAGAAGTCTACCACTAGAAAAGAAAAGAAAAGAAAGACTTCTTTTACGAGTCACTCCATGATTGAGCTCTTAATTTATTATTGTGGGGATCTTTTGCTTTCTGGCCAATTATAAACATGATGCTTTCATCTTTTTCTCTCTTGTTCCACATGAGAAATATATATTTTTTTTGTAAATTAATATCTCGCTTAGATCTGACCGCCAGTACTACTATATATTGTATAACTCACAGTTTTAACAATCTTAACTTCATGCAATTGAAATTCAATGTGAGCATTATTTGCCTCGTTTTTATAAGTAAACGCATAGTTTTTATTTTTATTAATTTGATACATAAAGAATAAAGCATTAATCTATAATTGGAGTACGAATGTATCGGCTAGCTTCATCTTAAAAAAAAAGTTTTGTTATATATAATTTGATGTAAAAAATGAGGCTTTTTAATATGTTTTCTCCAAAAAAATGTAATGGCTTTGAAATGATTTGTCTGTTACAGTCACTGAGAGAGAGAAAAATGGCAACTTTATAATTAAGCTAGGTGTATTTTACAGCTTACTCTAAATTAAAGGAGAACGGATTGTTAATTTGAAGGCCGGCAAGGCAGCTGAGGATCTAATAAGTGGCTAATATTCTAATTAAATAGATGCTCAAGAGAGAGATCATGTGAGGATCATATAGAGTGGATGCTCTCGTTAACTTTCCCAATTTAGTGCAAATTAATTGCTTAAATTGGTAATTCCACCTTTATGGTATTTGCTGTATGGACACCTAGTACTTTAATTATAGCCCACAATGATGGATTTTGAAAAAGAAGAGAGGGGGGGTTGGGTATCTTCTGCTAATCCAAAGTTAAAAGTATTGCTTTTCTTTTGAAGAAGAGATCATATATTTTGTCGGACTAAAGTTAATAATAATTCATTTGCGTACATTTGCCGTTTCTTTTTTTTTTGCCACAAGCATGGTTTCCTTCAAATTTCTACTTTTTTCTATATATCTTTCTATCTTTCTGATTATCCGGTCTCGAATAGGTTTCATTGAGCGCATTGCGTGGTACTCATGTCACTAGTGTGACGTCATTCGATGCTTGATCAACAAAAATGGGCCGATTGATGGTGGACGGAGGACAATGAATATTACTGGTGGCTTGGAGGCAAGCCAATTGAAGAAGAAAAGTTATGTCTATAGTTTTGGAGCAGTACTCGTGAAGCTACTTAAAGGATAAAAAGTACTTTCATTCATATGATGAGATGCACTTTTCTCAAAAGATATGTTTAAAAATAAGGAAAATTTTTCTTGCAAGCAAGTTTGTGTATCAAATTGCACACCAATACTAATATGTAAGGAATCTATTTAATAAAACGTTATAAATTGAAGATGAAAATGATTTTTATGATATAGATGACATTTTTTCTGTCAATTTTATTTTTTTCAATAAAAAAAACCCGTCCTATGCTATTTGATGCACCAAATTGCTTGTAACTAATAAGACTCTTCTAATAATTTCAGTCACCAAAACCATACCACAAAACTTTTTGTCAAATTTGAAACGGTCACAATATTTTTCGAAGCCATCTTATACTTCAAACACATTTCTAACTAATATCATATCCAGTTACGTACCCGACCAAAATTCACATATATTTTCTTTCACAACTTACTTTGATCCGATGATTGGCAGTAAAAGGGGGGAAAAAAGAATGTCTCTAATATCCTAAAGAGGTTTTCAAGAGCGAAATGCGAGGTCGATCATTGACCTACTGTGATGGAAGCTCATTATGTCGTGTTCCTCTCAGTGCAGCTTCTCTATGTCAGTACTTTATACGTATACAGGTTTGGCTTTGTATATATAAGACACGTTTTGCTGGATAGTTTGCTTTGCCGTACTTCATTGTTTATCTAGCTAGCTTTGTGCAGACATCATGATGTGCATGTGGGATCCAATTAATTACTTGTATAATTAATTGGCTTAATTTGTATAATTTGCGTTTTCGTCGTGATCATCACCCCATTTGCTGTTATAAAAGTTGAGAATTTCCTTCACCAATTCATGCTTACTTATCCCTAAATACTATTTTTTATTAATTAATATACGAACAATATTACAAAGGTGGAATTAATTTATAAATATGAACAACACTCGACAATACGTCCAAATTGAGTAATTTCCAAATACGAAAAACACTCAACAATTTTATTAGTTTTATTTATTAGAAAGAATTGTGAAGTCAATACTTATTCCATAGTTTAAACTGCTTGAAAAATGTAAATTTCATTATTTGTATTATATTTTTAGCATTCATCTTCACATGTAGGTTAAACTCTCCTTTAATGAATAAGCTCAATACTTGGAATATTCAATTAAATTGATAGAACATAGAGTACTCAGAATTCATACTCAAAACCATTGTTCTGATATAAAGTAAAATCACCACTTATTTTAAAAGTTTAAACTAATAGCAAAAGAAATTGTAGATTTAGGACTTGTTTGGACACTTGCCATATCTCAGAATTATGTGAATAGTAGTGAAATTGTCTATAAATAGTAATGAAATGGTCTTGAATTTATAAGGTATTTTATTAGATTTTGAGAAAGTTGAGAAAAAATGTTGAACAAAAATATTGTGAAATTATAAATTTTTTAGAATATAATTTTTTAATATTATTTTTGTTTTGAAATAAGAAAAATTAGTATTGACTTTTGTGTTTTATTTTGAAGTTTACAAAAGTACATGTTGTAATGAATGGGTAATGATTAAATGAAAAAATTAAAAATTGAAATTGAAAACGTGTTTTGTGTTTAAGTAATATTTGAGAAGAAAATTATGAGAAATTTTGATAATTTCTCATTTTATCTCATTTACCAATTGCATCCTTAATTATTTATATTATATTCTTACCTTTATAATATCTAAAACTCAATTTGGATATTACAAGTTTTGCAATACTTGAAAATTTGAGGTTGGTAAAAAAAAAAAAAAAAAACGTATGATAATGATAGCATTGGAATGGTCGGCCCCCAAGGCCAGTAAGGGGGGAAAAAGGAATAGATTGGCTGGAGGACACTAATCTAGCTAGCTAGTTCCGTATCTTTGTTCTTATTTAAAGGTTACTAATTAAACTTCTTGAAAATAAACGTAGAGCGGAAGATCAAGAGAGAGCGTACGTGGCAGCTGAAGGAAGTGGCTAATATTTCAAAGAGTTGAGTTTTCATGCAATTTTTCAAAGAGAGGTGAGGATCATTGATCACCAGCTATGGAGAAAGTTATTAGTTCTCATGCATGCAATTAATTAATGACTTTTTCCTTTTAGTACTCATGCTCAGAAAAGGAATCCGTTTAGTTACTAAAGGCTAAGTATCTATTGATCATCAGAACGTATACTGCACCTTGTAGTCTCTATTCAGAATACTGCCCGGCCTTGTGGTTAGTCGATCTGAACTTATAACTGCTTGTTTTTCTTTGTTTCTCTTCGGTAACTCGAGCTGTGCTTGTTTCTGGCAATTCATCAATCCCAAAGATTGGCATCCTAGGTAACTAATGATACGAAATAGGAGAAAATTTAAATATGTTAAATTTGGTGTGGGCTGGTATCATGCATTCTTCTTACGTTGTGCATGGTTGTTGGTTGTTCCTTGTTGGTGCATGGTTGCTGCAAAAGAGATGCTTACAGCTAGCCAGTCATGGCTCCCTGCTTCTCATGCTGCTGCTGTTCTGGTTTTGGGATCGATGGACACTCCTAGCTGTACTACTATTTAAGCATTATTAATATATATATCTATGTGTGTGTGTCTATATATCTATTTTATTATAATAAGTGACCATTTAACTGCTACAGTATCTATTTTTGATTTTACGTTAACTTTTATTGTTTTCCAATTAACTTTTTTTATTTTTTCGTTAAGTCGGTTTATATTATAATTCAATCCGTTACTTTCTTGTTTTAGGGATACAATTATCTTTTTCTATCTCTTTCTCACATTTTCGATTTGCTCTCTCCTCTCATCTCGAACCTCTCCCACTCTCCGATGTCTGTCTCTCTATCTACTCCTCTCAAATCCAACCTCTCACACGTTTTCCTTTCATAATATTTGTCTATGTTATTCTACTGTATCTTAACTTTAATTTTAAACTAATCTTTCTATTTTTTAATATATCTAAATATGTAATTACTATACTTACCGGCCTATCATTATCCAAAGATATTAGCAAACTTTTTTTTTCTATGCATTAAATTATTCATTAATCAAGATTTTTTTTTTTAAAAACCATATTATTTTTGTAAAAAAGTTGCATATATACACAGACATATTGATCAGTTCTTGGAACTTTCAATAAAGCTTTAATTTTGACGTTGTTCTTTTGTACGTCTTCCAAAGAAGATACTTTTGGAACGTGCAGGAATAAATGTATACATAGTTTATAAATGTTTCTTTTGAAAATATTTTTTAAATTACGAAGTTAATTTGATAATTTATAAGGGTATATACAATTAAAATCAGCACGAAATTAATTAACGCTCTTATTATGTAGGAGGACCGTTAATTAATTAAAGATTTCTTCTATATATATATATATATATAATAAATCCTCCTAAGCACTGCTAGGGCCTCCGAGACCGGTCCCCACAAATTCTACCGACAGTTAAGCTTTATGTATATTGTTTTTTAAATTCTACCGAGACCGGTCCCTCTCAAAGAATAGTGGGATAAAATTAGTCTAGAAAGTGGGTAATATGTTGGATATAATATTCAGGCAAGGTGCATGGATTCCTCCTCTTTTGCTCTATGTATTGAGTGAGTTATCATATCTTAAAAAGCAAACCTAGATATAGGGGTGAACAAATAAACTGCTGGCCCGAACCGGCCGATTTAGCTGACCCGACCCGACCCAAAAAATCCGAACCATTCCAGTGTTCTTCGGAAGCGGAAATGGCCGTACCCGTTTTTGACAGAATCGAAAATTACCCGATAACCGTTTCTCTCGCTCTCTCCTTCTTGCTCATAAACCCTAGCAAGCAAGCATTTCGAATACATGATGATCTGAAACCAAATGGAAGTCACTTCAAAACAAATTCGCAAGATCTCAAATAAACATAAAACAAATGAGCGTATTTCAGTGACCATTAGTGACAGCGATGAAGCCATGGATGATCTGAATTAGGGTTTTTTTTTTTTTTTTAATTGCAGAAACTCTAATGGGTCAAACGGATACTCATATTGACAGTGATTGTTGTATTCCATGAACAAGGAAGGACTCAAAAAACGTATATGAAGGGGAAAAAAAATATTCGCAGATTAAGGAGAAAGCTAAACAAGCCAGTAAGAAGAAATAATTGAGAGAAATTAAAAAGAAATGTGGCTTCACTATTCGCAGATTCTCCCACGAAGAGGCTGGATTGTGCTAGAATCTCTGCTTCCACTCTGTTCTTGATCATGCTGGAGAGGAACAAGGAACAGCCTGATTGTTCTATTCTTTTCCTTTTCGACACGGCCAACCCGAACCCTAGCTCAAAGCCAAATCTTCCGACATCTCCTCGGTCCTTCGACAACTTCAACCCCAACAATGAAAACGACACCTCCTTAGTCCTTTGACAAGATTCCCACGGAGACCGAAGATGAAATCGCCATAGCCCTAAGCCTATGAAGAACAGTAGGGCCCCGCGTACAGTGCAGAGACCATTTGGGTTCGGCTTGAAAGCGAAGAAGGAGAAGGTGAACCACCATTTGGGTTCGGCTTGAAAACGAAGAAGGAGAAGGTGAACCACCGTTTGGGTTCGGGTATTCGAAGACCACTTGCAGTGCAGGTGTGAAACGAATCGTGTCTTTTTATAGCATATCAAAAAAATTAAAACGGAAAACCCGAAAATAAAACGGGTCGATTAATCGGGTAACGGGTAACGATTCGGAACATCATATTCGGTAGTAAAACCAAACGGGTCGGGTCGGAACAACACTAAACCGGATCAGGTCGGATCGGTTGAACAACCCTACCTAGATAGTTATTAAATAAATTAAGATAAAAATATAGGGGCAAATAATAAACGGGAGAAAATAGATGGTGATGATGAATGCCGACGACTACGAGAGATAGGCTATGCTAGCCTTTGATGAGGATGAACAAATTATATAGCATCATTATCTATTGGTTTAACTTCTTGATTTATCATGTTGTCATCCGCAACAGCGGTATTGATGGAAGAGCTACCGATGTCAACATCAATTCCCAAAGAATGTGTAGGTGCCTTAGGCAAGTGTTTAGTCTGTTGTGTGTTGGGATCAACCTTTTTTAATGAGTGTTTTTCTGAAAGTCTTTAATCCCTCCAACTCCTTTGTTATTTGCTTCATACTAGGTCTATCCTCCCCTCTTACCTTTAAACACTCTTTTGTTATATTAGCAACTTCCTTTATTTTCTTAGTATTACCTTCTTTGAGAATGCGATCATCAATAATCTGAAGGAGGCGATCCTGATCATTTATTGCAGTAACAAAATACATTACTAGATTTCGTTCACTTTCAGGCCTATCCATGGAAAGTGCTTTTCACCTGTTAGGAGCTCTGCAATAACAACACCAAAGCTATACACATCACTTTTTCCAGTTAGTTGGCTAGTATGGAAGTATTCTGGGTCCAAGTATCCCAAAGTTCCCTACACCATGGTTGTTAATCTTGAAGCTCCAAAGTCAGACATTTTTGCTGTATGGTTTTCATCCAGAAGTATATTTGTAGTTTTCACATCTCTATGTATAATAGACATAGAAGTCTCAAAATGGATGTATGATAAGGCTTCTGCAGTTTCTAATACTACCTTTAGATGTTTCTCCCATGAGAGTGAGGATGACAGGTTTTTATCATGAATATGCTCAAAAAGTATCCCGTTTCTGATGAATTCATATGGTAGTAATTAAGGGTACTTCGGTCTGAAGACAACATCCTAATAACTTCACCACATTCTTGTGCTTAATTTTAGTAAGCACAACCATCTCATTTATAAACTGCTCAATTTGGCTCTGATCAACAACATTGGACTTCTTAATGGAGACCACTCTATCATTTGGTAAAACTCCTTTATAAATAGTTCCAAAGCCTCCTTGGCCAAGGACTCTACTTTTATAATAGTTGTTAGTGGCCTTTTCAAGCTCTTCTGCAACTAAAGATTTTAGCTGGCTCAACAGATTCTTTGTCATTTAGAAGTTGTCGTTCTAAGATTAAGCCGCCATTTTGTTTGAAGAACTTCTATTTCAGTTTTTTTAGCTTTCTTCTTTGCATTACCCAATATACCAATGAACTTCCCACGAGCAGGATTAAAAGGCTTATGCAGACACCTGTAATTGTTCAAGCATGCATTTTGATCAGATAGAATGTATTTCAATATCTTCTTCCGTCACTAACATTATAGCACATGCAATGACTTCAACAAAGCTGAGATTTCAATGTGTAATATACGTAATATATAAAAATGACGACAAGGAGTTGAGTTTCGAACTTTCGAGTTTTAACTTGGCTAGTGATTATTAAAAAGAAAATTTAAAGCCTAGCTAGCTTAGCAGTGACTGTTGGAGAAGCAAAGATCTATCATTAGAGATTTCAACTACGTTTCATCGTACGAAAGGTAAGGTTACAATTAATTATAGGAATAGAAAGAGTGAACTAAGTTTTGAATTAACTTACCCATCTCAAAACATTAATTTTCTACTTAAAAGACTTTTACATTATCAAAATGCTGGTTCATTTTAGACCAAATTATAATTACTGCATGGGAAGTGAGTGAGGTAATTGCATTGGAAAGCCAAATCCATCATGAATGTATAAATGTAGTTAGTAAATTAACAAGAAAATGAAAATAAAAGAGATGAGTAGTATCTGTAATACACCATTCCTATAATGTTATACATCCCAGGGCAATAATCATGACTTGGATTGGCCTTTTCGACTACAACCTGTTCCAGGCGGCATCCTCCCATCGCCTTCATATCCATTGGGACATATACATGTGTAGCTCCCGTTAGTGTTGTACATGTTGCAGTAGCATTGCAGGGATTCCGATCAAGATCTTTGCACTCATCAATATCTGAAACACGTGAGTACTACAGTTAGTCCGTCATCATCGAAATACAGCCATAACAGTTTGCTCATTTAACAAGTACAACATGAACTGATTAATTTGCTAATAAAAAATGAGCTGACATTAAAAAAAAAGAAAAGGCTTATAAAGTAAAACAAATGAACACCATTAATAATTAATTACCTTGGCAACCATCATCTTGTTCATCAGAAAGGTATGGGTTCCCTTGATAACCTGGGGGACACTTGCAAATATACCCACGACCATGGGGTTCCGAACAACTACTATTTGCTGCTTTGATAACCTAAACCACATGATTGCCCCGAGGTTCTGCCGGATCCATTAGTGTAAATGCTCTGAACGTTCAAATTATAATTCGTTGTGTTTTCTGGGATTGCAGAATGGCAACAGCCAAGGCCAGAGCAAGAGCCGTTAACCAAACCGGAACTGTCGCCACAGAATGATATGCACCCAGACATGAACGTATCATCTTGTTCATGCGAGCCACTTATGTAGGCGTAAAAGTTACAACCGACGGCAAAGATACTGTTCTTCTTAAGTGAGATGCTAAATGTCGACAAGTTGAGCAACGCAGAGATGCGGCGGAGACTAGGCTGATTATCAAACTCTGGCTACCATTGGCAACGAATTATAAATTATCGTCAAATTAAGCTTCAGGAACTGACCAAGATATATATATATATATAGAATAATTTGATTTATCATTTCCACACATCACACACTACACCTATTTTAATTTTTTTTCCTTTTTCCTATCACGAGTATATAATATATGAATGATAAGTAAAACAAATCAATTACTTAAAAAAATAAATAAATTAATAATAAATAAGTAAAATTTTAAATATATAAAATATATTATATAAGATAATGAATAACCTCCTTTTATATGTTATATATACATACTAGTAAGATGTCACATGCCCTATGGCACGTATGCCCAGCTGAAAGAGCAGCAGCTTTTTCTGTTTTCTCGGCTTGGGGTCGGTTTTCAAAAACAAACAAAAAAGCCAAGCCTTTTTCGTTCAACATGCGTGCGGGCTTTTGGCAGGGACGCAACACAATACGGATTACACGCTTCCTAAGAGTCTGGGCTTTTCCCTTTTCCTCTGTGGCCTGTCGAATCCCAGTGGAATTCATAAAAAATAAATAAGTCGAATAAAGAGAAGAAAAATCAGTAGAAGATGTTACGTGCCTTAGCCACGTATCCTAGTGGATTTTTTTTTTTTTTTATATATTTTTATCTTATTAACACACTTCTTTAATTTACAAAATTTTTAGAAATAAATTTATTATTTTTTATTAAAATTCTTTTATCTGATTCAGCCATCCTTCTAAAAAGTTAATGTTTTCAAACAGAATCTAATCTTTCTCGAAAATTAATTTATTTAAACAGAATCAATCGTTGAAAGACGATATATATAGAGTTGATTTTGCATGTTTT